>JANZLH020000409.1:201848-217754 GCA_026770325.2 Erythroxylum fimbriatum
AATTATTAAAATTAAAATTAAAATTAAAAATTGTTAAATTAAATTAAAAATATTAAATGGGAAAAATAATTAATAATAATAATAAGAACGTCACGGAAGACATTCCGCGACGTTTCTAAAAAAAAGTCACAGATTCTTTTACATTCTGCGACGTTTTAAAAACGTCGCGGAATGTTAGAGATTCCATGACGTTTTTTAAAAACGTCGCTGATTGTCCAAACTTTCAGTGACGTTTTTTATAAACGTCGCAGGATGTCAGTATTTTTTGTGATGTTTTACATAAAACGTCGCAAAAACCTTTTATCTACACCACATTCCACGACGTTTTTTGTGACGTTTTTTAAAACGTCGCAGAATACATTATGCGACGTTTTTGAACATTTTGTGACGTTTTAAAAACATCGCAAAATGCCTTATTTTTTTGTAGTGACTCCATTGGTAGAAATGAGTTGTTTCATGAAAAGATAACTCCTAAAGAAAACAGGGCAAAGAAGATAAAAATAGCTTCACAAAAAGGAAAGATATCAATACCATAAAAAATGTTTCAATCAAAGAAAGCTGAAGTTCGCTATAAAATGAAGTACAAGAAAGGTGGTTGTTGGGAGAGTCTTGTCTCCCATAATGTTTGATAACATAAGTATACCTATCTCTCCTTACTTTGTTGCAATTGGTTGGCAAAATTTCCTGAAATTAGATGAGACAGTGTGTGATAAGCTAGTCAGGGCATTCTACACACATGAGAAAGGAAGTAATTGATGGAAAGCTAGCCATTGTTTCATAGGTATATGAAAGCGATATTCTAATTTCTGAAGAGATTTTAAGAGATATACTGGACATAGCTCCTATAGGGAGAACAGATTTTCCTTGTCATAAATGGGATGTTGACGATCTGGATTAGGGAGAAGTTGTTAAATCCTTCTACCTTAATGCTGAAAATACCTAAGATGGGAGACCTTGGAGCAGGCAATTTGACTTACTACCACGATGCTTTGCATTGTTATCAACTACTTCTATTTTCCCCAGGAGTAGTTCTGTTGAAAGGTGCAATTTGCTAGATACTTATGTAGTGTACAATTTGTTGAAAGGAAACATAATGAATCTCCCAACAATGATCTTAAGGTTTATGGTGGATAAAGGGAATCACAAGAACATAACTAGTTGTCTACCTCATGGAATGTTGCTCACTAAGATTTTCAACCATTATGAAGTACCTTTTGCAAATCTGAGTTAGTATGCACCGGCTAAGTTTTAGCCTTCCATTCCTTACCAGTTTAGATACAAATTGCAAAACAATGTTTAGGTGGAAAAGAAATCTAAAAGATAAGTAAAAATCATAAGTTCTTCTCCAGATCAACGAGCTAATGTTCCTCCTCAAGATGAAAATAGTGCAAATCTCCAACAACAATTAAAGAACATTCAAGCCAATCAAGATCAAATGTGAGAACAAATAGATAGCAAGCATAATCAACTTCTGGACATGCAGATTTTGCTCAGAAGAATCCTTGAATCTTTTCAATAACTCTATTGATACTTGCTTTCTGCTTGGCTTATTTATACTGATTGTTTTATTTGATGTAGCATTTACTCTTTTCCTCTATTTCATTCTATTCTATTTCCTCCCTAACTCCTTTATTTGTGATAATGACAAAAGGGGATAGTCTATATGATATATTTTTGCATATTTTAGTTTTTGCATATATTATGATATATTTCTAAATGCATATTTCTCAGTGTCGCTCGAATATATATGTGACTGATTATGATGTTGAAATTATGAAAATATGTGATATATAAATGATAGGTTCCTTGCTTAAAAGACAGACTCCTGCTAATTAAAACATATAAAAGTCAAAGGTAATTTTCGAAATCATTTATTATCTCTTTCAATTTTGAAAAATATATCTATTATTGCTTGTCATCATCTAAAAGGGTGAGATTATTAGCTCAAGGTTTATATTTAACGATTGTGATCATAACTGTATAATATTTTAAAATTCAAATTGGATTTATTTCCTTGTAAAATTAACGATCTATTTCTCAAAAAAGAAATAAAATCATAAGTAATACGCTTTCTTTCTTGCATGAACCTTCTTTATGAACTTATCTTATTAAAAATGGTTTATACGTAAGTATCCTATTAATTATGAAGGTCATATATTAGTTCTATGATTACTGGAAGATTTTTGGCAAAGATGACATCGAAGTTATTTAAGATTAAATCCATTCAGTTGACTAAAGATGCGAGCGAAGCAATAACTAGTTGAAGAAATTAGCTATTCAAGGAAGAGCAACAACACTTATGAAACAAAACAAACATATTCAGACTGTCAAAATATTTTGAGTAACATCTATATTCTTGAGAATCATATCATTATTATTGTGCTTTAGAAAGTGAAACCACTCTATCAAGAGTGAAATTGTTATTTTATTTTTCTGTGAGCTTTTTAGAAGATTGTTATATACTTCGAGTGTGAAAGGATGAAGAATCTTGAAAAATATGTACTTATGAGCTTAGAGAGGCTCGTTAAATTTAATACTCGATTTTTATAGTGAAACACTTAAGTTCGATACTTGGGGATTAGACGTAGGCTTGGGTTGTAAACTGAACCAGTATAAATTAACTATGCCTTTCTTCTCTCTCTCTTTAACTTTTAAATTTCAGCACTATATTTTGTGTGTGTTGTTTTTAAGAAGCTCCTTCACATGTATAAAAGGTTTCTTTTGTTTTCAACTTACAAAAGGTTCCTTTCAGTTTTAACAAGAGCCTTTTGTTTTTTAATTGTTTTAACAAGATTTATCATTTAGTAGGCTCGTTTTGTTTAAGCAGGATCCTATCCCACAAAAGGCTCATATTGACTAATAAGCTCTTGTCGTTTAAAAAGGCTTTATCGTATAACAGATTCTTACTATTTTAACTAGGATATGTTTATTATACGAATTGAAAGAACTTGCAAAATAAATTTACACACGCAATTCACCCCCCTCTTGCGTTTGTTTGCTTTTATCACCACTGTGATCTTATCCGCCACATCATCTAAGATCTCCTCATCTCTATCATGATGAGTAATCTAAGCCAATAGTATGTTGGTTCATTCAATGCTTTCCCATGCCAATTCTATTAGTCATTGTCTGTCCATTTGAGCACGTACTAAGTCTTTAGTCCATTAAGAACCCAGCCTTAGTCAAGTTAACTTGTACAGGATCTAAAACTCTACCAAAACTCGTACTAAGCTTGATCTAACTTGCTAAGTCACCTTGGAGCTTTCACATGTCACCGTCATGAGTGTGATCTAACTAATCTTCCACCTGATGTCCATCTCAAGCCTTTTTTTTAATCTTACATCTCGACGAAGATTTCTACCAATGTGCACCAATGCATGCCAACACTTGACATTGCGTCTTTTTCTTCTTGCCTCCTTGCAAGTCTTTGTCTTGTTTCGTTGTTCCGCATTTCAAACATTGATCAAGGCTCGCCAGTGCCCGCACAATTCTACCATCTCAGACTTAGGGAACACTAAGCCTATTGATTGTTTCAACAAAATTCGTTAATCACTATGAAATAACCATCCAACTCCAAGGCATCATCATAAACTCATTTTGTTCTTATCATAATTTTAACTTCTTTCATCATTAAAACAACCTTGTAAGTTCGAAGTTGAACTAACAAAACTTTGATCTTAGATACCTGGACGATAATCCATTAAGAGCCAGACATAGTGTTCATGTCTGAATACGAAAAACATTTCTCAAATTTAACCCTTCTTGAGTTGTTTGAAGTTTGATACTGATAATCGCTTGTTACTTTCACTGCATTGTAAATATAAGGCGCCCTAAAGATTGCTACAACTCCATGCCTAGACAACTGAATATTTATTACAGAACCGCCTCAATTGAATGTTCTGATTATATTGTACTGAGACCCTCCTTCAAATCAATTAAAGAAGTCCATATGGATTACAAGAACATGGCTGCTATAGCAACTGAATATTTATTACAAGAACGATTGTGATTATAACTGCATGCTCGTGATCTTTTTGATTTTTAAACTCCTTGTTAGGTCATGGTCCCTGGGGGACCGATTTCTTCTAACATAGTTGTCATGAGTTACAGAAGAGGGAAACAGGGGAGTAAAATCAAAAGTCAAAGGCAATGTGTGGCACACGGTTAAATAATTGCTCTAAATTAATGAGCAGGTGACCACTATTCACCTCCAAAAGGAATACAACGTGCCCCTTTCCTTTTAGCTTCTTTGTTCTCTGTTTTATATTGATTTATGGTTCTTTCAAAACACTAATTTGGTTTTCTTACGATGCTTCGAGTAACAATTTGGTCAATAGGAGCTTATGGACAATTGCAGAGATGTTTCAAAGGAATGCTGACCCCCCTAATGGCTATTTGATTGTTGTATAGCAATTGCTATGTTAGTTTAGGCATTGTTTTTCCTTATCAAAGTTATTTAGGCGCTTTTGTTTCCATTACATGGAAGATTTTGAAAACTAAAGTTTAGATTCTTCGAGCTGAGTTGTACGTTATCTTGACTTGTAATCAACTAATTATACTTGGATATAAGAGGCTTGTTAGAAGAAGATTTAATCACTGTCACAACAAGCTGCTACTGCCAATGACATACGGAATTGTCTTCCATGTGTAGGAAAAAGTGAGTTTTAGTGGCACAAGAAAGTATGTCTACGAAATACGCTGTCTGTATGGAAGTGAACAAAGTCACAAGAGCGTACCCTTCTCGACTTACCTGTTCTTTTCGTTTCTTTGCTTTTCCCTGCCCCTCCTCACCCTCTTAACCCAAGGTGGTGTTGTATTAACGAAATAATGAATTGAACAAAGCAATAGTGTTTATAATTCATGTTATAGATACATGTATCTAAAGTCTAGTGTAGACATGGTCTCTACTTGATATCAAATTTGTTTACTATTTTTCCTTCAGGAAAGTAAAAGGTGATGTAGTTCTTGAAGGAAACAACTAAATTGCCATCTTTCTTCGTCTTCTTATCAGGTTTAAGATGGTGATTGGAGATCTATCCAGAAAGGAATATAATAGCTATTTTAAGAGCAGCAAATGGTTTTCCTATCAAAGAATCTGACACAATTGTTTCATCTCGTTGTCACAGTTAGGCACATAAAAGGCCGAAATTCTCGGCCAATCAATCAATGCTCTTCCACTTAGTCGAAATAATTGTAAAACTCCATGTTGTTTAATGTTACATTAGCCTAATCCCATCATGAAAGTTCCAATTGTGCACCAAAATATTAATTCTTTTTCTTGAGCAGAAGTAATTGCTGTGGCACAAATAAGGGATAATGCGAATATTGCTGTCACACTAAGCAACTTCGGCCACTTACTATCAAGTGTTGGTCGCTGGAGTATTGGGAAAATAGCCGAAAGGAAAGGAGGAAAAGGAAGGAACGTAGATGGATTTTCATCTTTGAGCATTCAAACAAAAGGTTTAATTTCTTTTTTCTTAGTTTATTCTGTGTCTAAGCATGCTTTTGCCAATGGTGGTTGGCGAAGTACTTGATTAATTATGCCAAAAAGACCTTTACTATAACGAGCCTGAATTCAGATGATTAATGACTACATCAAGCTTTCTAGGTCTAATTTGCCTTGATAATGTATGGTATAAAAGGATGGTCTTTTGTACCAATAGACAATAGAAGAAACAGATGACACCACGTGATTCTCAAGCACCTCTTGCAAGTTTTTACTAAATAACTCGCTTTGTTATATGCACTATTATCTGAGAGTAGACTTGTCTATATTCATGTGTTTATATGATATTCACTACTTGGATTTGCCAATACTTTGTTCTATAACCTTAAAAATCGATCCATCCCGGTCCACAAGCAATTATTCATTTCCCATATTGGAAATGATCAACAATGGACTAAAAGATAAATTTGTGGAAGAAAAGATTGCTCAATTTGTGTCATTGTGTTTTGACCGTGTCAATTTTCATTATCGTTAAGACAAATATGATATGTGGAGAGGGATCCATAATTATCTAGAGTGCCTTCTATAATCCAAAACTTTGATTCCCACATGAAACTACGAGCCAAAAGAGAGGACAATATGTGTAGAAAGATTCAGGAAGTGGTCAAAGATTGTGAGCCCTTCTCATTGTTTTTCCTGAAGAGACTAGACTAGAGAGGCCAAAGCAATCACTGAGGTCTCTTTTTATCATTGTTCAAACAAGATGGCACCTAGCTACACGCTTAAGCGGGTCTCTGCTGCTTTCCTACTTCCGATTATTGCAAGGAAATCTTCTTATTATGTATTATGCAAGTATTACGTAGCGCATTTCAATGCATTCACAATGATGATAAGAGAGAGATATCTGGAAGCATGATATAAGGTTGTTACACATTCGAACAAAGCCCTCGATAAAGTTTCTTCATTGCAAGTCTTGGGGGTTGCGTGCGAACCAAAGACATCATAGAACGTAGTGGGGTTGCTGTCTTTGTAATTAAGTTTCATATTAGTTTGATGTTATATACCACTGTATGTTCTGGAATGATTAGAAGTTTGAAATTTTATGATCTGAACCAAATCCACTTTATATGTAGCCAAAAAAACAGCTTGGTCACTAGAAGTATAAGAAATATCCTTTCCACGTATTGTCTAAAAATAAAAGAAATCATCTAAAATTTTAGAGTGGAACAGTATGGTCTCAAAGCTACAATTACAGAACAGTACGTGAAGCACGAGTGATATTAAGTATTAACACAATAATATTAGATACTATTTGAACTTGAGTTTGATGTTCCACACAGGATGTGAAGTGAAAATTTTCCATTCTCCATGTCATTCTTCTTGGACTAAAAATATTTGATTCTGAAAAATGAGATAAAAGATACAAATCTAATAACAACGAATTTAAATGGCAAAATTCTTTCTCTTTAATCCAATTAGCATCAAAATTAGAATGAACATTTTATTTGACAAAAAAGCAATGAAACTACCTTCTTTTAAAGTCACAAACTCATCACGAAGAATAGTCTCATCCACTTCTTCAAGGTGTTATAGTGAAGATATTAAAGGCATACCTTTGCCAACTCCATATGCAAAGATACTAAAAGGTAATGCTCTATGGTAAAAACAAAACTAATATCCATTTCATTTGACAAATCCGAAAAATATGCATTAAATCTAAGTTTATGGATGATAGTGTGAGGACTAGTCAAGTTTCTTTAGAAAATATTTTGAAATCTTTGTTTGATGAATGTGAACCATGATAAGGTCATCAACATGAAATTTCGCATACCTATGATGCTTATCAACAACAAATATATACTTTTCATCACTTAATACAATATTTCGCCTAATCTCAATATGCAAGTAGGGATGTCAATAGCCGAACCCAACCCATGTGGCCCGCAGCCTGACGGGTCGAGATGGGTTCGCCCGTGGCCCAGCCTGTTCACAGGTTGACCAGGCCAAACCCAACCCGTCATATATATATATTAAGGAAAAAGTCAAAAACAACGTCGTTTGTGAAGGAATAGTCGAGCCACGAACCCGTGACCTATTCAAACTGGGCCAAAATCAGGTTGGGCCGGTTTTGTCATCCTTATATGTAAGTCATGGATACATTGTGCAAAATTTTTATCAAGTTTAGAACCTTTTTTTAGACTTAATAAGTCTCAAGATAAGCAAATTACTTTACCTTTTTTTTTTTTACAAATGTTAGGTTTACCCTTATTTTTTGGGCTTAACAAGTCTCAAAATAACGTTCTTTCTCTTATGCTTAAATGAATAAGTATTTTCTCTACTAAATTTGGCGATATTAAAGGCATCCTAAAATAATATGAGCAATATACATAGGAAAAACATCACAATATATGTCATCTTTATAATCTCCCATCAGAATAGAAGCTAGAAATTTGTTAGACATAGGTAAGGTGGTTCAGTCTTCCACACTTCCTTAAATGGATGTGGATGTGTTTTAGTTTCAAGTTTAATAAATTAACTTTAGTTTCAAGTTTAATAAATTAACGACACTTTTAAAAACAACATTCGTTGAGCTACCTCCATCTATCACTAGCTTACACTTCATATCCCTACTCTTAATGAAAGTGTGAAAAATACTAGTGCACTTCCAATTGTTATTATCCGCATTAGTAGACAACATGCATCTAACTACACTAATACAATCATTCTCATAAAATCCTGCAGTAAGATCATCTTCATCACCAAAATGATATAAAATGTAAACTTTGAGATTTAACATTACTACTTGTTGATATAGTTTGTGAATATGATCTAAATTGAATTGTGCAATCATATATATGAATTTTATTAAATTTTTCACTTCTAAAGCCTTTTGGTATGCATCTTCTAGTGTGTTTGGATTACAAAATTTAATCAATTTTAGTTGTTGTTACTTTTGTAAACAAAATAGTTTGACTTAAGAAGAGATTTTTATGTAAGCACAACTAGTTAAAAAAAAAAAGAGGATCCATTGTATGGACGTTTGAGTCAATTATAAAAGTAGGGATGATAATGGGTAGGGTCAGGCCCGAATTTTTTTTTTAAAAAAGAAAAACAACTTTGTTTTGCGTTACCCATCGAGCCTTAAGCTGGGCCAGGCTCGAGCAACTAAATTCAGAGAAGGCAAAACATTCATCTTTGGATGAATATGGGATCACATATGGGCATGTTCCATACTATGTCCAATTTCATAAAGCTACATAAACATCCATTATCTAAGGCATAGGTGTGTCAAGCCATATCTAATTTTGTAAAGTTACAAAGAGATCTAGAGTTTCAGATATGAGTTTGTTCGAGAATATTCAAAAGAGAATAGTCGTATCTCAGGTCATGCTACTTAAAAACCTAGTTTTTTCAATTTTGTATTTAAGGCATGCTTCTTTCCAATTGAAGACAAATTTTGATATCTTTGTTATTTAATAGTCATGAATGCTTCTTTTCCCTTTTTTTTAATTGAACTTCAAACTTATCATATAATTCTTTTTTTGTGTCATTCAAATACTTAATAAAATTGGTTTTTAATCCTTTATACTTAATAGGTCAATTTTTTTATACATCTATTTTAGTTTTCTTGGGTGTGATTTAAATTTGTTCGTGACTTCTCTAGTGTAAATTCTAAAATGGGTTCACATCAATTGGTATTAGAGCTTGACTATAAACTAGGTGTGGTTATCATTTCATCTTTATTTTCATATCATTCAAATCTCAACATGTTCCTTTGTTAAAAAAAATCCTATTCTTTGTGATTCATTTTTGTTCTAAAACTTCATATTCTTGTTTCTAAAGTTTTAGTTAAAAGACCAAATAATATTACCATCTTGTTTTAGGGTTTATGTATATTTCTTATCATGTTAAGCTTTTTTATTTGTTCAATTCCTTTGTTTTGTGTCTTTATACTAACTTTTCACATAGTTGTTAGAAAAAGGAAAGAAAGTAGTGTTGTAGAGGAAGAACATCTTTTCTACTAGATGTCATGTTTATGACAAGGTATGCACTATGATTATTGATGAAGAAAATTTCACTGATGTGGTTATCACTACTTATGTGAAAAAGTTAGGTTTGCCTACTATAAAGCATAAAGTTATGCAAGTTTCAATGGATTAATGAATGTTAGAAGATCAAAGTCAACAAGTAGATACGGATTTACTTTATTAAAAGGTATTAAGATGAGGTACTATGTGATGTCATATCTATGTAAGCTGGTCACTTGTTATGAAGAAAATTTGAGGCAATGAGATAAAAAGATTGTACATAAACACTTCAAGAATTGATACACATTCATGAATGATGAAAACCTATTACTTTTTTACTTTTAATACCTAAGCAAGTCTATAACGTCCAATTAAGATTACAAAGAGAGAATGAAAAAAATAAAAGTAAGAAGGTGAAAAAAAGAGTAATATCAAGAGTTTTATTTATACTAATTAGCCCATAATTGTACCTTTTTACAAAAAAAAACACTTATTTTACTTTTGATGCAGGTTGCCATTTAAGGATAAATCCTTTTGAAGAATGGGGGTATGGTGTGAGCACAAATAGTCAAAAAATGAGATTGATTGCATGCAGGATTGGTCCAATTATAAAAGACAGAATTAAAGAAAGTTTAGAGGAAAAATATTGATTTCTAGTTCAATATGTGCTCATGCACGGGCATGTCCTACATTGTGTTCAATTTTGAAAGAGTTATAAAAGGATCTATGGTCTCAAATACCAGCAAATTAAAGACTATGTCTAACTTCACAAAGTTATAAAGAGATCCACAGTTTTATATATGAGCTTGTCCTAAACCATACCTATTGGCATTAAAAAAATCATAACCAACACAAGTTAGGCCATGGACATGTCCCAGGCTATGCCTACTCAAAATTTTAGTTTTTTTTTTCTTTCTGATAAGTCAAATATGCAAGTGCATAGAATCGAATTTAGCAAGTTTTAGATATGGAGCATTATAGGTCAACATTAACATGAAGACTAATTAATTTTACGTTTGTTAATCCTAGTAAAGTAGTAAGTTAATTTAAACAAGATTTTATGAAAATTAAATTACTTAACGAACTCAAGCAAGGTGATTAACTCTCAAGAAGAAAGCAATACAATAAAATGTCAAGGCTTTAATATTCATTTATAAGGAATTCCAATTATCAAGAAAGATTAGTTATTAAGATTTAAATAACAATTAACCTAAGATATCTATACCCTCTCTTGAGGTTATACATTTATATCTAATTAATCAATTACCAACTCTCGATGTACAACTAAACTAATTAATTTTATTAAGAATATTTAATCTATTAGTTAGTAAATAGTCTAAGATATCTCTTTCACTAGATCTAGACTGGTTATTCTTCTAATATACATATTATACTTCTTTAATTCCTTTATACAATCTCTAAGATTGAATTTATAATGACTATATATACATATTATACTTGTTTTTAATTCTTTTACACAATCTCTAAGATTGAATCTATAATGCCTAGGCCTACATTTAAGGATCAAGATTAAAGTGAATAAATTTAATATAAGGAATAACTAGTCATGCATTAATAATTGAAATATCCCATATAAGTTACATCCTTAACTCTAACTAGGGAATTAGTTGATACTAAAATAAAGGAGATCAATAGAAAACAAGAAAGAAAACAAAACACATGAACTCATTATCATGAATCTTAATGTTCTTTGTTAAATCTTAATGGAATCTTGAACTTTTCTCCAAGGTTCTCCCTTTATTGTTCTAAGACTCTTTAATTTAGCTCATCTTCTTCCCCATCAATTCTCGACCCTCTTTATTCTTTTCTAGTATAAAATCCTATATTTTTTATAAAGTTTAATGCTAATATGGGACTAACATAGGTCTATGTTAGCCCACTGTACATTAACACTCCTGTCTAGAATTTTTATAACAATCATTGCTCACACGTGTTGTATTTAAATGGTGCACCCCTATCTAGAGTTTTTTGTAACAAATCATTACCAACATGGGTCTAGAATATGGTGTTGTATTTAAATCATATTTAGTTATTAGTTCCTTAATTGTGTATCTAAGGGAACATTTGGTGAAAATAGGTATGATGTCTATAAACATGAGTTTGTATTTAGGTTGTGTTAGGGAATATGGGTGCCTATTTGGCCCATGTTCTTTATGTGAAAAATTGTCAAATGAATATAACGTATCGGAGTAGAACATAAGATGGACATGATATCATGTTGTTCTCATGTTATTGGACACTAGCCTATGTTGGTGCCAAATGCTTATAAAATCATTAAAATACTTCTCCAACTTAAGTCCAACTTGCCCAGATTCATTCCTTCTATATTAGAGAGCTAGACTAAGGTTTGAAAATAAAATATAAGCCATTTTAGGTACCAAATTCCATAAAAATCATCCAAATACAAGTAAAAATACTTTCAAAATTATGTTAATAGAATTTATCAAATTTCATTACTCTTAACCAAACATAAGTTGCAACTCCAGAAATGAATTTAACCAATCAATCACATTAATTAAGATTTTCTATTATTAATTTAATTATTTAGTTAATCAAATTGTAAGCATTTAACTACTTGCATATAGTCATAAATCAATTAAACTTAACTTCATAATCCTTCAAACTTTAACTTAACTCACAAAATTTAATCTACGCATAAAGTGAACATATATGAGAAAGATGCTTAAACTTCCAAATATTTTCATAACCTTTATTAAATGAAGAAAATAAAATATTAATTTTAAATGAACACAAAAGCAATTTAGAATTTTTTTTGAAAAGTCATATAACCTTTTAATTTGAGAGTAAACACTTTGTCATGAATAATTCTAATTATTCAATTATGTCATTATTTTAAATGGCTATTAGCACCATTATCACACTTCAGATTTTTTACCTAGTTTAAAGGCAATTAAGTGAAATCATTTTATCTCACATGTTCAGTGGAATGGTTAAAATGCTTGAAAAGAATTCAAGTCTAACTCAATTAGATTACCAAACTATACAAGAGGTATCATAACATAAGTTAAGTTTATGAAAATTAAATTAATCATCAATACTCATGACTATTTGCCTTAGTAAATCAAGTAATAATAACAACCAAACTTGTAATAAATTATCTTGAAGAATATTCTTTTAAAATTAAAATTTTCTAGAATTGTTCCTTATTAAGCTAATTATAATAAAAAATAATAAGCACAACTATTAATTCCCTCCCGTACACTTAATTTGCACATTATCCTTAATGTATATATATGAAAGAGTAATAAAAAACATAGAAAATTAGGGAAATTAGGAATTAGGATAACTAACACTCCCTCAATAATATAAGAATTGTCCACCTTATCTAATACCATCACGATCTATCACGGATTAGTGAAATATAAAATTACAAAATTCTATCACTTCCAATCTCAAATAAAAGAATCAAAATCCAAGATCCATGACTTTAGAATTGTTCCAAACTGAAAGTACATGCAATAAACTTTCATATCATGCAAAAAAAAACAAAATTATTGCTAAAGATCGTAAAACTACCAAATTAAAACAAAAGCATCTAATTATTGTGATGCTTCTCAACAAGCGCTTCTTTATGAATCCTTTATCTTGACATGGTTACTAAGTCCTTTACCCTGATGAATCCGTAATATTCTTCTTCCTAGTCAAGGGTTTATTAGCTTTCATAAGTAGCTTATCTTCTTATACAGAACTTATAGAAGAAGAGATAATATCATGATAAGTATTATTTTCCTATATATCCATGATGTAAGTAAGAAGGCAATTGCATTATATCAAAACTAGGTGCTTCTTTAGTAATTGGTTGGGTTTAGACTTTTCTTCTCCTAAATTCTCAAAAACACTAGAACATTAGAGTTTATAGTTCTCTCATTTTAACTTAAAAGCACACTTAACTAGGTTAGGATGCTCCTCTTCTTCATTATATATAAAGCTAAACATATTTTCAAAGGGTTAATATAAGTAACTTTAATTAGGTCATCATGCACAATAGAATCAATAACGTCCATCTTATAATAAATGCAAGCAAAGGTGGGGCCTTTCAAAGCCTTGAAAATTTTGAACTCCACCTTTTTATTATCCACTCTAAATGTTAACTTATCCTTTGACACATTAATTAGTGCCCCTCCAATAGCCATAAATGGTCTCCCTAAGAAGATGTGAACCTCAATGTTATACTCCATGTCTATTATAAAAAGTTTTGTGAAAAAATTAGTTTTTTTACTTTAACAAATAGATGTTTCACTACCCTATGTAGGTATCTGGTGGACATATTAACTAGTTGGAGTGATATAGTTGTAGGCTTGAGTTCTCTTATACTAAACTTCCTGAAAGAGATAAAAGCATAAAATTAATAGTTGCACATAAATCACATAATGATTATAAATATTAGAAGTTCCAAAATGACATGCAATAATAAAACTCCTTGGATCCTTTAACTTTTGAGGAAGTTTGTTTTGCAAAATTACACTACACTCCTTAATTAAAGGTATCTTAGCATACTCCTCAAGTTTTTTTTGGGAGACGATTTGCTTCAAAAACTTTATATATGATGGCATTTAAGCTAATACTTCATTAAATGAGATGATAATATGTGACTTATTGAAAATATCTATGAATTTCCTAAATTTTCCTCATCCTTACTCTTTTTAAACCTCTGAGGGTGTAAAATGAGTAGTATATAGGGTTTGACAGAGGTTTGAGGAGACGGTGTTATACTTTTCACCAAGTTCAGCCTTGAACTTCAATCATATCATCCTCATGTTTAGGCTTATCTATCTTTTGCATTTCCTTTTTCTTGGTGGCTGCAATATCAAATGCTTTGCCACTCCTCAGTATAAGGTCTAACGATATCTTTTTTAGATTTACCTTTATATTATTAAGAAGCTTGCCTTGACCTCTTTCACTTACTATCTTAACTTATTGGTTTGCTAACATCTCCAATTTATGAATAAATGTAGAATTTGATAGCACCGCCTTTTCAAATTGACCCATATGATTGTCCAGTCTCCCCAAGTTATCTAAGTTAAAATCAATTGAAGGCATATATTACTTAAGCATCTCTTCCACCACATTGTCTTATAAAGATGATAGTTGTTAAAATTGAGGTCTTTTTTAGAACCCAAATAGTCCAATAGGTCTGTCTGCTCCAACTCATTACTCCTTCCAAGAAAAGTTTGGGTGACTTCTCCAACCTAGATTATAAATATTAGAGAAAAGATCATTCTTGACAATTATTCTTCTATAGGCAGCACTATAGTTTACATTATAATAATTTGAGGTATGTTCCATATTCATACATGCTTGGTAAGGATGCCAATACATATAGCAATGATAACATGCCTCCTTATTGCCCATGCTTGATTCAACAACATCTTCCTATTTAGAAATATCCATTATTTGTTATGCTAAGTATAAAGATGCTTGAACCTTATAAAAAGAAGCTTTTAATTTTCTTTTTAAAACTTTATTTGGCAAGTTATTAGCTAAGGTTTCAATGATTTTCAGCAATTTTTTGGGAGACTAAGCTTCAAGAAATAATGAATGGTCATATCATGTCACAAATGTATAACTCCTTAAATTTTTAGTTACACATTAATATAAACCATAAATATTTGGAGAAAAATGAATCTTAAAATTTTTTTATTTAAAACATTTATAAGGAGGCATGCAAAAGGTTTTCTTAGGCTAATAGATATCGCACCTCTTACAATAATGTCAATCAAATTTTGACATATGAGAATAAGACATTCATAGAAAAAATACATAAAAAATTTCAAAGAATATTGATTATGAGGATATTGGCTAAGTAATGCCCTATATGGAGTATATGGAGTTAGGGTTCGCATCATATACTTATTCCCACTCCTAAAAAAATCTCAATTAGAAGAAACCAAGTCCTTGCTTGAACAACAACTTCTAAACGGAAGATGGGTTAGAGAGAGAGCCTCTTTAACACTTCCTCTGGTTTGTTTGCTCCACCTTGTTTAATCTCTCCTCCTTCAATCATTTTCTTCCTCTCCCCACCAGATTTCTTTGCCCTCTAACTCATCTCGGCTTGTCCCTGGGTTCTTCTACTAGGGATTTTTTGGTACTTCTTGTTGGATTTTGAATTTCCTTTCAATTGCTTAATTGATTAATTGTGTTTTGTTTAATGGTTCAATTTTTTTTTTAGGAATTGGACCATTAATTAGAAATTTGAAAGAAAGAATTAGAGGTTTGAGAATTAAGAGAAGTGTTAGGTAAGTTAGCATTCATTAGCATTAAGTTAGTTGAGTAGGCCTAAGGGGAGGAAAGGCTTAAAGCCTTATGAGATATTTAAGGGCATTTTTGGAAAGACCAAGATGAGGAGGGGCATAATTGGAAGTTGAAGAGTAAATTAAAGAACCAAAAATT
>JANZLH020000409.1:225762-239614 GCA_026770325.2 Erythroxylum fimbriatum
ACGGGTATATAAGTATGTATATATATATAATGGCAAAATTGTAATTACTATATAACGGGTAAACGGGTATGGGGGGTCGTATCCCCATATCCGCCTCATACCCGACGGGTATTTTTGTTAACCCCCCATACCTGCCCCACGGGTAAAAATTTGCTCCCCATACTCACCCCCGTTCGGGTAATTTTATCGGGTACCCATTGGGTTCAGGTACAATTGCCATCCCTAGTAATAAGAGGTCCCACTGGACCAACTCACGGGTCCAGCCAAAATCGAGTCCTAGCGCCATCACCGATTCTCCACTTCAGGCCCTGGAGCACTAGATGCCAAGTAGCTTTATACTTTTCTAGATCATTGATCCGCCACTGCTGTCAATAGAATTGGGAGATTGTTGGCATCAAATTTATACTTCGCTGAGAGAATTTGAACCCATAAGGTATTAGGCTTGGCAATCAAGGACCATCCTAATTTTGCTAAGAAGGCATCATTGGTTTCGCGAATTTTTCGAATGTCAAGACGCCGTAGTTTTTTAGGTTTGCTGACGGAATCTCAGTTAACTAAATGAATCCACTTGTTGCCTGTATTTGAGCCCCACAAGAATTGGCGCATTAATTTCTTCGGTGCATGACAAATACTACGAGACAGTTGAACCGTTTGCATAGTATAAATGAGAAGGGCCGCAATGACAGCTTGAACTAAAGTAGTGCGGCCTGCAAAGGACAAAAGATTGGCTGACTAGCCGCAAAGGACAGCTTGAACTCAACGATTTCTTTGTTAAAGGAGAATCACCGCAGGTGGTGTCCAAATCTAAATCCAAATCAACTTCAGATCCAAAACCAACTCAAAAACCATAGCCACCTTCAATTCAAACCCAGCTCCAAATTCATACAACATGGCAGTTGTAAGAAAAGAGCGTAAGAAGTCTAAAGTCTGGTGTGGACGCAAGAAATCTTGAAAAGGAGGTGGTGAATGATGGTAAAAAATAAAAGAAAGCAAGCGGCTGCCACCACAGACAGGACTAACATATTCCAACTCCTATCTTACCTAGACTTTTCGCCAATTTGGGGTTACGTTCATATCTACTCAAGCAAAACAGCTCATGAGCCGTTGAATCAGAACCACCACAGACAGGACTCATTGCGCGCTAGTATGGAGTAGTTTGTATCACTGAATTAGGTTGGTGGGCTAGAACATAGGCTTGGCAAAGTACTGAAAGAAGGCATGCATTCTTCCAAGCAATTATCACCAAGTAAACGAACAAATTAGAAATTTTTTAAAAAATATAATTCTAACTCAATTTGAAATTAATGAATTTAATTAGGTATTATTTGCCAAGCCTACTTCCAATATTGTCTATGATTATAACAGCTAAAGGAACGTTTACGATCAATAATTATGGCGATATTGGCTAATGGTCGTGATCGTCAATCAATCAATCAAATGAAAGTAATATAAATTTTTGTGATAAGGTAACTTCATTATTGTGATGTAGAAAAGAACTGCAAATATTATCAGAGGTCCACGTGCATTTCACTGTCAATGTTGCAGGCTCATTATCTGAGGCACCACCGCATGTATTCTTGCTTTGCCTCAAGTTCTTACTAGGACTGCACGATATGCACCAGATTCCAAATTAAAGCTGTATCTATCTCTATGGATACATACCTTTGAATATTCGAAATAAAATTCTACACTATACCTTTGAATATTCAAAGAATTGTCACTGAAAAAAGGATATATCATTTTTTTTTTTTCCATGAAATGGAAAGAAACCACTAAATATATTATATGACTAGCGTAGGAAAATAAACCTATGATATATCATTTAAAAGGGTTGAGAAGCACCCTATAAGTATATTTTCAAAAGTAGTAATCCTTAACTTAAAATGATTTGCAAAGTTAGCGAGCTAGTCGGCAGACCGGTTGTCCTCTCTGTAAATGTAATAAGGTAGAACTATTTAGTTATGAGTAAACAGTTCATTGATACCTAGAAGGAGGAGATTGAGAGACACTAAGCGTGTAGATGGGGATGACAGGATATTAATCACCGCTAGCAAATCCACTTCTAGTTCAATCCAACAATAACCCCCAGGTTCCAAGCAAGCTTGAGTTCGGTAAAAATTCCGCAAAGTTCAGTAGAGATAGAGGAGTACAATCTAATATTCTACACAAAGCCTTCAAGCCAAGCGCCGAAACTATCATGAAGAAGGCCACCTATTGTGGCCAAAGAGGACTATCTTTTACACGCTCTATCTGTATTTAATCTTACTCAACGAAGAGGAAGTTTGCACCAGCCTGTAATCTGTTCACTCCGAAGGCAATTATCAAGATTTACTCTCCCTTACCAAACCGAAGCCTTGCAAATCCGATGGACGTGTGCCAGAACTCAATGGGATTATGGGAGGTTGAAGCTCGACGTAACATACCCAAGACCGAAACAGGGAAGGGTTATCAATTTGCTTACCCGCTTAGTCCAAATCGATCATTAACCGATGAAAAGCAAACAACTAACAAAGTACAAGATGTATACATTGTAACAATGTCTTCTCCTTATTTACCAAAAAAAAAACAATGTCTTCTCCTTGGATATAACTGGCAACTATGTTAGTTTGCCTGGTTAAATAGTTAGCTTAACATCGATTTCAGGTACTTCGGTTACATGCGCTTTAATGGATGCACAGGGGGTCAATACTCAATGGTGTTAAATGTTTGGTACTTGTTGCCAAGATTTATTCCCACTGTGAAAAGAAAAACTCGCTTAAGTTTCATTCTATAAAGTTTGATCTGATGTTAAGAGAATCAATTTGTCATGCAAATTTATGAATCTAAATATGATTACATGCGGGAAAATTAAAGTAGTTAATACCCTTAGCCTTTGTTTGGATGGAGGGAAACCAAGAGAAGAGAAAGGAAAAGAAATTGTATTTCTCTTTCTTTCTATTGTTTGGACAACAATAAGAGAGAGAATTGAGAGGAATGGAAGGAAAATTTGAGCCATTTTTATTCTTACAAATATAAGATTTCCTTTCCTTTCCTTTCCCTCATGTAACTAAGCATCCAAACAAAGGCTTAATCTCCATATTCCAATTAACTATTTTGGAGAAATAATTAAATTTGGCGTAAGCCCGCATTTAAATAGGTTCACAATTTCTTAAAACTTTGAACCATTACTTAAATATGTATTGAAGTCTTGGGGTCAAAATCTTTTTTACATAATATGAGATCAACCTCCTCTTCATATCCATTTACAGATAAAATTTTACTTTGGACTAGTGAACTACACACAAGTTGGTTGGTCCAATGTAATCTTAAAATAAAATTAAAAAGAAAAAAGAATCAACTTAAGAAGTTGGATAAAACATTTGAGTTTTGTTGGATGCAGTGGTAAGTCCCCTATCCCAGGTCTAGATTCAGGCCTGGTTAAGGGATTTACAATTTTTTAGTTAAAGAGAGAACAGAGCAAGGGAAGTGCAGTTAAAGATAAGGCTTTTCTAATTGATTGTTGTACTCACCCAGTTGGATTGGTGTCTTCAAGTTATGCAATTCTGATCAAAGGGCATCAGCTTGAAACCTGACAATGTTCAAATATTAATTTACTTCAGCAAGCGAACTTCTAGTCTTTAGCTGAAAAGGCATATCCCTCTCCATAGTTGCAAAAGAAAGATTTAGCTTTTTTCATATAACGAAACTGTCATATGCGTGTATTAAATAAATCTTCACAATTAATTTATTTCAGCCAAAAATTTTATAATTAAAAAATAAATATATTTAACTTCTTACTTTAACCAGAAAGAGAAACATATTGAAACAAAGATTTTGAAACACAAAGAGTAATCAAATGGAGATAAAGAAGAGAAGTGTCTGATTTTGTCGCAAGGAGACAGAAAAGAAGCTTATAAAAGCAGCCTATTGGCTTTGAAAGGCTTTCATTAAGTCTGTTTTCACCAACATCACTCCAGCATAAGGGACTTTAAAATTGCGATCTTTTCATTGGAAAGGCTTAGTAGGACAGACAATCCTAAAATTAGATATACTGTTCTCTCTCACTTTGCTTAGAACAGCTAAGCAAAAACCAGAGAGAATGAGTGAGAGTCAGGCAAGTTCCATGTTTGACTCACAGCTGCTTGTTCTCTTTCTTCTTCCATCACTTATATCCCTACTTCTGATCTTTATTATTGTTCAAAGAAAACAAGCCAGCTTTAATCTCCCACCAGGAAACATGGGCTGGCCATTTCTTGGAGAAACAATTGGCTACTTGAGGCCTTACTCTGCTACTTCAGTTGGAGATTTCATGGAACAACATATATCAAGGTGAAAGGAAACTACCCAGAAGCGAAAAACCAACATTCAGAACAAAAATATAGCAGATATTGTTTAACCATAGCATTTAAACTTCAATTTTAACATGCAGGTATGGAAAGATTTACAAGTCCAATTTATTTGGGGAGCCAACGATTGTGTCTGCAGATGTTGGGTTGAACAGATTTATATTGCAGAATGAAGGAAGTTTGTTCGAGTGCAGCTATCCAAGAAGTATAGGTGGAATTCTTGGAAAATGGTCTATGTTAGTCTTAGTAGGAGACATGCATAGAGATATGAGGATAATATCACTCAACTTTTTAAGCCATGCCAGGCTTAGAACACACTTAATGAGAGAGGTGGAGAAGCAAACCCTCCTGGTTCTAAGCAGCTGGAAAGACAATTCAACATTTTCAGCTCAAGATGAAGCAAAAAGGGTAACTTTTGACATTTGCATTACAAAAATAATGTAACATTAATGTCTGAATATTCTTTGTAAAGAAAAAAGTATAGCTTATAAGAAAAATTGCAGTTCACCTTCAATCTGATGGCAAAACATATCATGAGTTTGGATCCTGGGAAGCCAGAGACTGAGCAGCTAAGGAAAGAGTATGTCACCTTTATGAAAGGGGTAGTATCTGCCCCTCTAAATTTGCCAGGAACTGCATATAGAAAAGCCTTGCAGGTAAGCTAAGAAAATAGAAGATATAATGCTTCATCTTCACTTTTCAGATTCGAGTTTAACGAGTTCTGTTCTTGCATGTTCTTTTTTGACAGTCTCGTTCATCCATCTTGAAATTCATAGAGGGGAAAAAGGATGAGAGAATTGAAAGAATGAAGGATGGAGTTGAATATAGGGAGGAAGATGATCTTCTTGGATGGGTTTTGAGACATTCCAACCTTTCGACAGAGCAAATCCTCGATTTGATACTAAGTTTGCTCTTTGCTGGGCATGAAACTTCCTCAGTGGCTATTGCTCTGGCAATTTTCTTCTTACAAGGTTGTCCCAGTTCTATTCAAAAGTTACAGGTAAGTAAGCAAACATCGTATACCGAAACATGTTATGTTAGTTTTTATCAGTAGCCTTGATGTTTATTTAACTTGCAAGGTTTTTGCTCAATTTTTTCCTTAATAGGAAGAACATAACGAAATAGCCCGAGCAAAGAAGCAATCAGGAGAAACAGAGTTGAACTGGGAAGATTACAAGAAGATGGAATTCACTCAATGTGTAAGCTCTGTTAATCTTCACTATCCAGTCAAATCAAAAACTTGCATTCGTGCCGTGTTAAAGAAATTAATCAGCTTCTTTTCTTCGTTCAAGGTTATCAGCGAGACACTTAGACTTGGAAATGTTGTCAGATTCCTCCACAGGAAGGCTCTGAAAGATGTTCAGTACAAAGGTAAACATAATCCCACGTGTCCCAAAACCAAAGAAATCTGTGTCTGTTTTGTCTGATTTACTGTAGATTTGCAAATGAAATTTGTAATGTTTAAAGGGTATGACATTCCACGTGGATGGAAAGTGCTTCCGGTGATTTCAGCAGTGCATTTGGATTCTGGCCTTTTTGAACAGCCTCAGCGCTTTAATCCGTGGAGATGGCAGGTTCGTAAAAGCATTTTGATATTGACTACAAAAGCGTTGCATCTCCTGTTTCCAATGTTGTACTTGTCATAATCTTCTTATTCTTTTCCTTTTAACCATAAAAAACCCTGCCATCTTGTTTCTTCTACCCTGCATCCCTGATTCCCCTTGTCTTCTCTTTGAATTCTACACACCAAAACGCTAAGGCACTAGAAAATTATTATGTGACTGAAACATGATTAGTATAGACGAAACTCAAAATTATGTTGATAACTTGTACAATCGTACCAGATCTTCATCTGCATAACCTCTTACTTTTCTTTACTTGGAATCCTCAAGTACGGAATTTACATTATGGAAGTCAAAGTCTGTTAGGACAGCATTCCTTTTCATTCATGCAGTTGAGTTACAGGAATTGGGTGGGATAGATTTATGATTTAAAAAATTTGAGAGTTATTATTTATTGACATTTATGATCATAATTTATATTGATTAAATTAATTTTGTATATCATAATATAAATTATATATTATATTGTAAAGAGTTGATTTAATCATTATGAATCGTTCGTAATGATGAAATAATATAGGCATGTATGTAGTCACGTGTATTTAGGACATATTGGGGGGCTACTTTTATTGGGTAGTTTACTTTTGAATCTACTAGTTGTACATGTACGTACATCAAAGTCTAAGTATCTTTATGTAAAACTTGGAACGTTACACGAGGGTTACGAAGTTTAGAGAGTTCCAAAAACCACGTACTCCCGGGTAAGTAAGTATGCGTTTTGGAATGGTTGCTACTTCCTATCCCCTAGAATGGAAAAGCTGTAAGAAAGCAACCACAATTATTTGGGCTAGAGCCTAGACGTTAGTATCTGAAAAAAAGGATTAAGAGACGTTAACATTAAGTGGGTCCTGCAAACATGGCATTAAAGCCATTGTTTTGTGCCTCGTCCAGGGATATTTACTTATATGTTGCTTAGGACTAGAGGCGAAGACGTGCTACGATCTCTTACGGTTTCTCCACTAGATCAGCTCTGCACTGTCAGGATCATTCAATAGGATGTTTTGCTTCCTGTTCTTGGGAAGCTGGCCGACTTTAACACACACAATCTCTATCTTCCTATTTGCTTCGCGTGTCGATGATTTGATATGATTAGAGCCACATGCGAAGGTGGGGCCGTAGGGTGCACGTGCAAGTGTCCTTTAGTTGCTCAACAAGCAAACAGCACGCTGGTCCACGCCAGGGTTAAAAGATGTATATCAAGAGGAAGAAGAAAGAAGCTCCTTTTCTGTATGGTATGTTTAGAGAATCTTTACCTTGCACCTTCGCCAAGAGAAACATTAGATGGGAGTTAATTAAATGTAAGTTATACGGGACTGACTTGAACCAGCGATAAAAAATAAAAAAAGAGAATCGAAAATAAAAAGAAAATTATTAATTATGCAAGTTTGGTATATATGAAGTATTAAATATTAATCATAATGGAAGTTTTTTTTACTTTAGTTAGTTGTTAAATTATTTATTTTATAACTAATCAATCAAAATATTATATATTTAATAATTAATTAAAATTATTTTAAATAATTTATAAAGTATTAATTTTTAAATAAACAAGAATAATTTTATAATAAAATAAAATTAAAGAATTAAAAAGAATATCAATAATAACATAAAATAAAAATTAAAGAAATTAGATCTAAATTAACGTAATATACAATTTTTATAATAATATTATGATAAAAATTAATATTATAATATCTTGAAATATCTTAATAATGTCTTAATAGTATTCTACTCAATTTCTTAGTCTTATTTTTATTTTTATATTTGATTTCATCTTATACTTACACTCTTCTTAAAAATAAAAATTTAAATTATTTAAAATGTATTCTTATGATTTCCTATTTTAACCAAACAAACTAAAATTATGAAATTGCATTTTCATTCTCACTTTTTTGTTATGACTACTAAACAAGACTTTAATGGCCCCAGATATATATATATATATAGCATTGCTTTGACTATCAAAATATATACACTATCACCGTTACCATCTAGATGATTTTTTTTTCTGCATTGCTGAGACTATCAAAATAGTTGGTAACAGTGACGAAGCCAGAAAATTAAGATAGGAGGTCCAAATATTTAATTTTTTTAAAATTTGAAGGATCCAGTGCACCACTAACTCCTAAATAACTTCATCCTTGCATATATATATATATATATTATAATTTTTTTATAACTAGGGGGCAGTGGCCCACTGGGTGATAGTGTTTGGCACGGATCTTCCTTCCTTCGCGTCCATTATTGAATGGTTGTTAATCCTACAGGACCTTATCTGAGTAAAAACTACTTGCTTGTATTTCGTGCTCAACGCATAGATATGCTAGTGATTGATCGAGCTAGCTTATCTACAAGTTTGGATCCTTGAGAGTTGAGACTAATCAAGGTAAGGAAAAGTCAAAGAAGTCGAATTAATTCACTTGGCCAAACCCAGCTCGTCTTAGAAGTTTGGTATTCTATTGGTTACATTCACGGATTGAAATATCTAGGAGGAACTGGTGGCGATTCTAGTCCTAACCATCACATTTGCTTAACCAAGTTCAACTTTTGGACGTTGTCAAAACTCTACGTACCTTCTTGACAGTAGTGAACTATTGCTCTGTTAACATCTATTTCATGTTTCTAACTTGCTTATTTTGCCTTTCTAATGGTCGCCATCGCGGTGGTGATTGTAACAGAGAAATGGTGCACGTGGATCTTCTATGGCGGCTACTAACTACTACATGCCATTTGGTGGAGGACCACGGCTATGCGCCGGATCAGAGTTGGCAAAGCTTGAAATGGCAGTTTTTATTCACCATTTAGTCCTTAACTACTACTGGGAATTGGCTGATACTGATCAAGCCTTCGCATACCCATTTGTCGATTTCACTAAAGGTTTACCTATCACAGTCAAGAACATCGCATTTTCACATGAATGATCATCGTCTCATCCCTCTGTTACAGAGACTTCTCTCTTGCTCTCAGCCTCTTGAACTTGAAATGCACTACACGTTGGACTATAGAGGTAGATACAGAACAAAGAAGGTCATTTCTACGTGAAAATTGAGTACTTTTTGACGTGATATACGTCGCCTCACGTGAAGGAATTGAAGTACATAGATATTAGAACCTCTCTTTCTCTACGTTTCCTTTGCCCCGTTCTTCGCTGTTGGGATTAAGGATTGGACTGTTTGTTTTTACTCTACTTCTGTAATTAATATGGATTTTACTTCCATATATTTCAGTCTGGTGCTATGAATGTCAAGTCTGCAAGCCTCTTTCTGCTGGGGAAACCAAATTTCTGCAGATTGTTTACAAAGATTTTCTGGGAAAGTAGGACCTCAGCAAGCAACTTTTAGATTCTTGACTGATCATGCTCCATCAAATAGTCACTGGAAATTTATTATTGTCAATGATCATTAATTAACTGAACCAATATGTAACACTAGGACCATCGGAATCGAATGAATGAGTATAAGTAACACAAGGATCATCGGAATCGAATGAATGGGTACATGCACAAGACTCCAATAGTAACAAAATATGGAAAAATAAAGTTAAAAGAATTTTGATATTACTCTATGTTATTTATAATGTTAAAGAATTTAGATATTATTCTCAAAATATGTAGAGAAAATAAACAATTTATAGTGCAAAAGAAAATAGTAAAATGTGTGGAAATTAGAATAAATTGAAATATAAGACTAATTAGTTTGATTCATCTATATATAATATTTATCTCCCTTCTTCTTTCATGTATTAATAAATAAATTTAAGCAACTAAGATTATACTTTGTTGGAATCTCAATCTGATAGATTAAATTGTAAATTCATATTTATAACCAATGTTTTAAAAACCAAACTAGACATCAAATTGGTCAAATGAAAGATTTAAGGTTTAAACATTCAACCGTTATCAAACTGGTTTATAAAAATAAGAAGTCAGAATTATAAGAGTAAGTAAAAATAAAATATTTCATTGAAACAGAAAAAAAAAACTAATGTTTTGTTCAAATACTAATACTGTTCGCTTTGGGCTCTAAGCCTTTCACGGTTTTGCTCTTCCCATCTTTGGGAAAATGCATATGAGTGGTAGAGGTATTCATACTTTTATAAGACGTACTTCGCTCTCCTCTCCAATCAATATAAGATCTCACACTCTCCACCCCTTTAGGGCCCAACCTAGCTGGTACAACGTTTCGGGTCCTGGCTCTGATACCATTAGTAACAGACTACCCTCCCACAGATATTGTTCGCTTTAGGTTGCCCCTAGGGTCAAGACCCTCACGATTTTGCTCTTTTCACAATAGGGAAGACTCATTTAAAGGGGAGAGGTATCCATACCCTTATAAAATATACTTCGTTCTCCTCTCCAACCAATGTGAGATCTCACACTCTCCACTCCCTTAGGGCCCAGCCTAGCTAGCAGAACGGTTCTTGTCCTGGCTCTAATACCATTTATAATAGCCCAGATGACCCTCTTACAGATGTTGTTAGCTTTGGGCTCTAAGCCTCTCACGGTTTTGTTCTTTCTACCTTTGGGAAAACACGTCTAAGGGGGAGAGGTATCCATTCCCTTATAAGGCGTATTTCGTTCTCCTCTTCAACCGTTGTAAGATCTCACACTTTCTACACCCCTTAGGGCCCAGCAAATGAACGTAGCCCAAATGGAAGTTAAATCATGATAGATTAAAATCAAAAAGTAAAAAGAAATTAAAATACTACAACTGTGACAAGAAAGATTGCTTAAAAAAGGATTATTAGAATTTAAACAAGAAAATATTCAAATTTTGTATGCAATTTAGATGATGGCCACTCCGCTTTGTGAAGTAGCCACAACAATTGAAATTAAGAAGTTACTAATTTATTTATGACTCTTCGATTCAAGAGCTATTTTTCACATGATGTCTAAAAGAAAATGGTTCCATCATTATGAACCTTTCTTAAGACGATTTGAGTAACATTGTGATGATTATTCTATAAAGGTTATTGGTATTGGAACTATCAAGATGAAGATGTATGATGGTATAATTAGTACTCTTCAAAAAGTCCGACATGTGGAGAACATGAAGAATAATTTGTTAAATCTAAGATAACTAATGATCATAGGTGTAAAATAAAAATTTTCAATAAGATTTTGAAAATAATTCAAGGTGCACTAGTACGTTAGTAGAATGAAAATGATTTATTATATATACATGTGTTTATATTGTTTACTAATTATGAATATTTTTGTTCTCCTTTATTCCCTTTTCCTTTGTTATCTTATTTAACGATTTGGCCCTATTACAACCTAAAATAAATTACTTTTTTATGTTTACTTATACGTATCTATTTGAGTAGTAGAGATTAGATGACTTCCAAGCTTATGGTAAATTTACTTCCATAAAAAGATGATGAGAGTGCCTCGTTAAATTTCAAACACTTGCATAAATGAATGATATCTTATGAGGACTTATCAAGTCATAATATTTGAGCTTGAAAAAGGAGGTAAATTAGTGTTTACCTTGTTTTATTTGTAATGATATTTTCTTATGAAAGTTTATAATTCCATTTAAGTTTGGATTTTTATATGTTGTGTTGTTAATTGAAGTTAACGAATGTCTATGTGTTTAGGTCAATAATTAGGGGTAGCATTTAAGTAAGCCCTTAAGAGACTATAACTCCTCTACCAAAGACTTCTAGGGGCTTAAAAGCTTATGATATATGCTAAATGTCATTATACACCTGTGAAAGTTGAGTTTTTCTTGTTTTAGTTTGTTTATTTTAAGTTAGTAGTTATGGTTTAAGTAAAGCAATGAGGTAATCTTGAGAGAAATTGATATTTCAATATATTTTTTTAATGTTATTTGGGTTTAATTTACTTAGTATTTAATACCTTTATAACATATTTTATATTGATTTCACTATATTTTTCTATGTTTAGTTCATTGTCTCGTAGGTAAGGAATTTGAAAAATAAAGATAAAATTAATTGCAACTTTCTCAATAATTGTCTAATTGAGGTGATTTTAGAATCACTGGAAAGCTAATTTGATGCGAAATTTTTATATACGACATCGGGAGCTAGCTAATTCTAACGTAAAGATGTCAAAAAGTGGAGAAGTTAGAGAAGTCTAAGCAAAACAAGTGCCAGTGTTTACTATAAAATCGGGACTTGTGTTTCGTAAAGGTCCTGGGAGATAAGATACAGTAATATATTAACACCAAATTTGATTTATAATCGGCATCAAACTTGTTATTAAAGTTATACAAGAAAGAAGCAAAATAATATTGGAGTCAATCTTGAATAATTTGCACCGGTTCTCGGAGAAAAATTACAAGAATGTGGAATGCTTCAAGTTAAAGTCATTTATTTGGAACTCTATTCTTATTATCGTAACTATAGATACTTATATTAGAATTAATTTAGGAGACCTCGGGTAGACTTTAATTAGACTTTTGTTAGACCTCTCTTAAATTTATAGCCAACATTAGGAGACTAAAAATCTTCTCTTAGATTTTGCTTAGACATTTTTCTAGCTTAGTTATGATATTTTTTAGTTTTTTAGCATCAAGATGGAAGAATTCGAGCAAGGATTAAAGAAGCCAATGATAACTCTCAACTCTTTCTTCTACTTTTTTGTTTGATGATAAAATTCATTTGTTAATATTTTGTTTTTATTATATTTAGTAGCTAAAAACCTTAGGTAATGTTAAGGATGTATAGCTTATAAGGATTCATTCAATTATTTATAAATTATTTATTATACTTATTAATTTCTTTTCTTTTCTTTTCTTTTATCTTAATATTGGAATTCTGATGGTCAATATAGAGTCAAATAAGTTTGATTAGGTTCAATTGCACATTAATGAATGGTATTCACTTAGTTAGATATATATGTGTGCATCAACGAAGGTCATAGATACATTAGGTTAACTGTTATTTCAACCTAAATAATTGGTTATGTGTGGTAATTAGATATCAATATAAGTGAACCCTAAATCCCTAAAGTTTATATTATTGATTTCTTTCATTATTTATTTGCTTTATTTTAGTTAGTTTATTAGTTAACCCAAGACTTTACTGACCCGACACCACTCAACCTTTGACACTATCTCTCAACCTCACTTATCGTGAAAGAATTTCAAACCCAATAACACGACCGACTCATGTTAACCTCATCAGATGATTTTTCTAAACTACTTTTAATTAAACAACAATTAATAAAAAAAAATAACTCAAGTACTTAATCAATTAAGAACTGAACAACAATATGCTTGAGATAAAAGAGAAGAACAACTTTCCGAAAGGTTCAGCTCCACTGAAATAAATCTAGAAGTCGTCGCAACAACAATCACATAAATACCAACACGAAGCCACAGCTGTACTGATAACACATTCACCAACCAAAGTATATGCAGCCCATAAAGAAATCAATTAATAATCGTTAAGTCAATGAAGAATGATACAGCCAAGAAATCATGCACAATCCCAGATGACCAAGTTTAGAAAATAGATGTTAACCCATGGGGTTTATCTCATGAATAACATCTCATAACCCCAATGAAAAAGACTGGAAAAATAACTAGCTAACCCACGGTATTTGCAATCACCGAAGACATGCACATGTAGCTGTATTTTTCAATAATAATTAACACACTCTTCACCGTCATTATTCCACGTTAACATCATATTTGCTTCAGTTGTAGATAAAGACGTGCACACGCGCTCAAGCAAGAAGAATCCCACTTCAACCACGGAACTGTTGGTTTATGCCCTTGCAGCCAATTTTTTGGTTGTATGTTTATTTATATAAATTTTGTTTTCTATTCAATAAAAGACATTCTTTATCTTTGTGTATTTGTTAATTATTTAATTATTAATCATAAAGATAAAATCCCTGGAATAATTGTTATGCAATTAGAAATTATAATGTGATTA
>JANZLH020000409.1:241936-255562 GCA_026770325.2 Erythroxylum fimbriatum
ATAAGTGAATTTGGGATGCTTAAGAGTGTATGGAAGGTTAGAATGGGTTTAGGACCTTTTGGAGGAGTTTTGGAGGTAAAAATTTCGTGTAACCTAAAGGTTACACTGTCTGCCCGTGGAAATTCACACGGGCAGTGTTTTTTTGGGGCGTAGGGACACATTTCACCCGAAGGTTACACGGCCTGACCGTGTAAATTCACACGGTCCGTGTATTTTGACCCTGAAAACGAAAAATTTTCAATTTGTGGTCTTCATTAAAGTTGTATCCCTAGATGTCTTCTTTTTAACCGTCTAAAAACAAAAGCATTCTGACACCTATGGTGAAAGTTATGGCAATCGCGCCAACATAGTTTCGTTAAGAGGGAAAACATGAACATGGTTGATTCTTTTGATCATAACTACATCATCCGACCTTCAAATGAGGTGATTCTTGAACCAAAAGATTTCTAAGACATTGTGCTACCTCTCCATAAAATTTTGTAGTTTTCTGAATTAAATTGAAAAAGGAGTGATCAAAGGAAATTGTGGTAGTCTGTTGGAACAGTGTCAATGGGATTGGTTTTATTGAGCATACTTCAATGTTTTGATTGTATCTGGATCTATAGGACTCCAAATGAGGTGATTTTTAAATTAGAGTAACCTAGTGTTATAGGTCTACAAAGTATCTGAAAAAGTCGAATTTTGATTCTTTCTCTAAGATATTCAAAATTTTGGATGGAAAATGTGCATAATGCACTGTTTTTGTATACGAGTAGTCCGAAAATGCTTGAGATATATTTTCCTATTTACTAAACCAAATTGAGTGATTTTGGTGTCAATAAATTCATAAGAAATAGGGGAACACTTTTCTAGAAGAGAGTATGACCAAATTACTTCAGTTTCACTTTTTAATTGAATGTGAATAGTAGACCCGAAAGTGCGTTTTGGAAAATTCTGAAAGTGAGTCAATGAGAAAGGAATGGAGATTTTAAAGGTTTTAATGAGGCTTAAACCTAAGTATAAGTTATACTTAGATGGGTTTTGATATGAGAATGATTATGTGATGAATTTGACGGAAAAATACCCGGGATTGTCATGAACATGCATTGTACATATTCCATATTTGTGCATAAATGAATTCCTGTGCAAAGTGATTAATGTGTGTGTAATGTGCATATTGCATAAATTGGATGTGCAGGATAAACGTCCGCATTCAGGCGTTCCCAGAAATTGGAAGCCAATGCTAATCTGGAGCGTACTGTGAGTAGACCGAGATGGTCTTATTTTATTGTTTGTTCTATTTGGATTTTTGTATTGATTGACTATTGACTGATTATATGAATGTGATTGTTTATGCTGGTTTCCGGACAGAAGGTCCGATTATGTGAATTTTGAATGGCGTATTCAAGTGCTACTTGAATGTGAATCAGATGAACTAAGTGTACATAATGTGATTGTTAAACTTATTCTGGATGTACATTTGCATATGAATGAAAGGGTAATTTCTTAGCTCTAGTGTTGAATGTCGAACTAATGTCCGATGATATGGGAAATGATTGAATGAGTCTATGCAAATGTGAGTGGTGCATTCCATCTCATGAATACATGAAATATAATGGTAGTTGTGACCAGAGTAGCCAACGATCAAAGCTTAAGGCTCAACGAGTGAAAATGGGCTTCGAGCTCAAAAGTGATTCAGAGCCTCAGGCTCAACGTTTAATGAGCCCTATATGGGACAGTTACTAATGAGCCCTACATGGGATAGTTTAGGCACTCGATTACAACAAAATAACAAATGAAAAGTGAGTTTCATGTGCACTGCATATGTATAAAATGATGGATTAAATTGTATTGAATGTGAAGTGTAATATGTTTTATTTCTGGAATGGGCTAATCGAAATTCTGATATTTAAAAAGGTTGGCAACTCTTGTAAATAAAAAAGTTTCTGAATAAAAGTGGGCCCAAATTTCAATTATAGATTTTCGCGTACGTTTGAAAAAAAAATATACTGACTTTTTGACTGACTAAGTGTTCTAGCACGCTACCTTCGCGGGGCACGGACTCGGATATCACCCATCGATGTCGGATCTGGGTCTTGCGGGAGTGGGGTGTTACATCATCACTATCGTCATTAATATCACAATCCTCTACATCATTATTATTACTACCATTATCACCTATATCAACACTTCTGCTATTACTTACTTCAGAACATTCACCATGATAAATCCATGGAGTATATAATTTATCTATTCCTCGTATTAGCAAGTGATTATATACCGCATCTTGACTTTGAATGTTGAAATTTAAGTAGTCTATGCATGGACAACGAATACAACATTCGACACCAATTTGATCTTTTATAAATTATATAAAACTCTTAGCTCCTTCTAATTACTCAGTGGTTCATTTTTGATGAGATATCTAACTTTTGTCTATGTAGCTATACAATTAAAAGTAAATTACTAAATACAATTTAAATTCTAAATAACATAATGATAAATCAATATGAGATGAAATACTAAATTTTAACTCAAACAAACAATGAAATTGGGCATGCTAAGAATAAAAAGCATGAACCCAACATAAGTTACTTCATGTATAAGTAGTGAGTTTTAAACATACCTCTTTTTCTCTTTATTTATTGTTTTTTATAAAAATTATTAAAGTTCTAATTAAAATCTTATATTACTTACCATATATCACTATATTATAATACTTACCATATATCATTATTTATTTTTCTATAAGAATCATATATCATTATATTACAAATTTCATGTTAAAACTATTTGAAAACTTTATGATACCATATGAGATTGTCAAATCATATAATTTAAAAGAGAAAAATAAAATTATGAACCAATAAATAATTTGAAATTGTTGTTAGCTAAATTTATTTTTGGACTTAGAATCATTGTTAATAATATTAACTTTAATTTTTATCATTATCATGTTTAGTTACAAAATGATCAAGTCAAAGTTAGTGAATTCAAAATTATAAATAAGAGAGTTATTTGGTTACTTAAGCACTTAGCGTTGATTTAAAAGTCATGCATTTCGCGTCAATTTATGAAATCATTACCAAAGGATTAGGCTTTTGGTGACAATATTACTAAACCATCAGCAAAGGATAAGCTTTTTGCGACGATTTTGAAAAGGCGTCGCCAAAGGCTTACCATTTGGGGACGATGTTACTAAATTGCGACGATTTTTAAATCATCACCAAAAAAACGTAACCAAATGGCTACTTTGTTATAGTGTAACTAGTTGCAAAGAAATAGTAATTCTTACATCTCTCCATTACGAAATTAGCATCTTAGTTAGGGACATTCTTATGATTTGACAAATTCTAATTATTTATTTGTAATCTGACTCATAAATCAATTTGAACCGATACCCAAAAAAAAGTCCATTTCAGATTGTCATGGAAAGTATTAATAACTCTATTGTTAATTAAAAGATTGTGACCTTCTTAGACTAGCTGCTAACAAAGATGATGAGTTCCCTTCTTCACTCTTGTGATTTGAATGTTCAACAAGAGTCGTTTGTGCCTTTTTTGGTTACAATGTTACTAATATACCATAATGTAATATAATGACCATGTTATAGTGACTATATAATAAGAGAATATGACAATGGTGTGTATATATATGTGTGTATATATATATATCGATTTAAAAATAAATTCTTCTTTCATATTGGAAATAGTATATTTGGAATATAAAGAGGGCGTCAAATATAGCATAGATTTGATAAATTAATTAATTAATGTCATAAATATTAAAATAAGTCCATTTTCGAATTAGATATGATTAATTAGGACTACGTTGAAAAATTGGAAACATGGTTGCTGTTATAAAGACTATGCAATGAACTCCAAGTTCGCTCACAAAATGCACCAAAGTCTAAATACGGTAGTTGAACTCTCGCAATTTAACTCAACCTTACCAAATCTCTCGTGTTTAAGGTGTTTCCCACAAAGGTAAAGTAAACCCACGAAATTCACTTAGCCAACACAATAGAATGGACATCAATAAGAAGAGAAAAATGAACACATCTTTATAGCAAAAATGTCAACCTTTATATTACTCACAATTGATCCAAAGGATGCAAAGCTCCAACTCTCTATAATGAATGAAGTCTTGTTCAAATGAGCTATTTATGGGCTTTAGGAGACTTGTTGGGCAAGAATACAAGAAAGTGGTCTTAAGGTCACTAAGCCACTAACTTAGTTGGTAGGTGACATCCTCAACCACTTTAGGCACGACTTTAGTGGGTGGTTTACATAACTTACCACTATCCCACTCCTAAGTCAAAGTAACATGTGTAAAATGCTTATAAGACACCTCATCTGTGTTCTTTGCCACATCATCCCACTTTCTTGATGATTCATCCCACTAACTCTACCACATCACCCATGATGTTATCCAAAGGTGAAGGTTAGCTAAGTTCCGAGCCAATTCGCGCGTGGTCCAACCAATGCGCACCTATAGTCTAGTCCGCTCGTTTATGGTCCATCATTTGAGCACCATTTCATCCTTAGTCTCACTAGAGACATCTTAGGCAAGTCCAACTTGCCCTAACCACCAAGCCAATCAATGTCCCACGGTCATCGTAACTCAAACCATGCTTGATCTTTACTTGGTTAACTTACCTTAGTTCCTTTGGCATGCCTAATCCATGTTAGACATTGGCCAAGGCTCACCAATGCTAGCAAAAAGGGTCCTGCAATGCTAAGAGGCTAACAAACCACCCCCACTAGATGAACCTGACGCCCTCGTCGGAATAAATTGAAGGTAGTCATTTTCTTGATCTTTGAATTACCATAAGGCTGTGTCTTTCTCCCAAATAGCTTTCGAGACTGGTTTATTCTTCCACTAAATTAGGAACTCCATCCTTCGATTCTTCTTATGTTGCCCTAATATTCAATGATCCACAATCTTCTCAATTTGCTCATCGAATTGTTTCCTTACTACCGGTGGAGCTCTTTTTACTTGACTCCTTTTAGGATCTGTTGAATCCTCATGATATGGTTTAAGGAAACTCACATGAAAAGTAAAATGTACCTTTAAATGCTCAGGTAACTTGAGGCAATAAGCTATATTTCCCACCTTTCCAAGGATCTCGAATGGGCCATCATACTTTGGCGCCAACCCTCGATGCACCTGCTTACTACTAATCTTCTACCAAATTTGGGGAGAAAGTTTAACAAGAACCTTATTCCCAATGTCAAAATCAAACAGTTTTCACCTTTGATCTGCATATTTCTTCGTCCGTTTGGAAGCTTTGCTAAGACTATCCCTTACTTCATCCAACAATTCTTACTTTTCCTTTGCAAAACAATAAGCATCTGGACATTTTTCTCCCGACATCTATTGAGTTATCTCGAGCGGAGTGAGTGGTTGTTATCCCAAAACAACTTCAAAAGGACTTTACTTTGTTACCAAGGATCTGTGGAAGTTATAACAAAACTGTGCAGTGTCAAGTAAACTTAACCAATTTCGTTGACTTGCACTTATATAACGATGCAAGTATTCCTCCAATAAGCCATTGATCCTTTCTGTTTGGCCATCCATTTACGAGTGATTCACAGTTGAGAAATTCAATTCACACCCCATCATGTTGAAGAGGGACATCGAAAATTGACCAGTAAATCAAGCGCCTCGGTCACTTACTATGTTCGCTAGAACCCTAAAATGTTTCACCACATTTTTGTAGAAAAGCTTTGTAGCAACATCCAAGGGACACGAAGTTGGAGTTGGCACAAAGACCGTATATTTGGAGAACCTATCAACCACCACCATGATTGAAACCATGTCGTCCACCTTTGGGAACCTGACAATGAAGTCCATCGAAACTAACATCCATAGTTTTTTCGAAATTGACAAGGGTTGCAACAAACCTGCCTCCTTCTTCCTTTCAGATTTATCCAATTGACAAACAAGGCAAGTTTTAACATATACCTAAATTCCGTTATCTATCTTTGGCCAATAATAAGATCGGGAAATGAGTGTTAATATCCTTTCGATTCTAGGGTGACCAACCCACTGTGAATCGTGTGTCTCCTTCATTAATTGTTTATGCAAGGCACCAAAACTTGGCATGCACAATTGATTATTCTTTGTCATGAGCAACCCCTCATTATCAAGCCAAAATTGTCACACAACACCCTCCTTTACTTGCTTCACAGTTTGGCCATATGTGTTGTCCAGCAGAGCTGTTAGTTTAATTTGCTCCAACATATCTTATTCCACTCTAGTGATCGTATACAAGGCTGCAAAGACTTCCTTTCTACTCAATGCATCCACCATATTGTTATATCTCCCCGATTTGTACTCCTATTCAAAATCGATCATATTCGACAAGAAACTCTTGCCATGGGACTTGTATTACTCACAATTGATACAAAGGATACAAAGCTCCAACATTTACATTACTCATAATTAATACAAAGGATACAAAGCTCCAACTCTCTCTAATGAATGAAACCTTGTTCAAATGAGCTATTTATAGGCTTTAGGAGACTAGTTGGGCAAGAATACAAGAAAGTAGTATTAAGGCCACTAAGCCACTAACTTAGTTGGTGGTTAACATCTCCAACCACTTTAGGTTCTATTTTAGTAGGTGGTTTATATAACTTACCATTGTCCCACTCCTAAGTCAAAGTAACATGTGTAAAATGCTTACAAAACACCTCATCCATGTTCTTTGCCACATCATCCCACTTTCTTGATGATTCCTCCCACTAACTATGCCACATAACCCATGATCTTATCCAAAGGTGAAAGTTATCCAAGTTCCGATCATTGTAATTCAAACCATGCTTGATCTTTACTTGGTTAAGTTACTTTGGTTCCTTCCTCATGCCTAATCTATGCTAGACTTTAGCTAAGACTCACAAATGCTAACAAAAAAGGTCTTGCAAAGTTAAGCAGCTAATAGTTGCTATCCACTAGATTGGTGCTCATGACCAATTGAAAACGTCCTTCTATACTGTACCTAGAAAACGTGTATGGGGCGATCTTCTTTATTGTCGCCTCTGTCCTGTCGAGAATAATTGGAAGAGGAAACGAACAAGATTCTCGTGGAATATATATAGGGTAGGATAAACGTGGATGGGAAAATATTTTCCTTTCTCCATTATCCACTGTGTTTGTTGTGTCATCTTCATCACGTCTTGTGTGTTGAAATTACTTGGCTCTGAACGAATATACGTAGGAAAAATCCAAAACCAGTATCGTCCTCTAGCTACATGGGAATGGTGGGGAATCTAGGATACGAACATCGATTGGTATTGTGATAACTATAGTTGAAAACAATTGCATGACACAACACAAGCTTCATTGAATGAGGATACAAGCGCAAATTTCCAAGAAGGAATTGCTCAATTAAGAAAGCTAACCTATTCATTTTGTTGTCTACCGAGGAGCCACATATTTTCGAAGTGACAGAAAGCGACATACTTGGACAATTCTATTCAAAGAAAACAAACGTATTGCTGATATTTATTATACGATTACTTGAACTTACCAAGCAACGATTGTAGCCGGAGATACATTACTTTTCTAATTCACATATTAGTATACGTAATTAGGAATTAAGAACCATTGTAGTATTGGCTTATCTACCACAATCAATTGATTGATTGTACATTTTATGACATAATTAACTAAAAATATTCTTTGTTTTTTATGTATCTATACAAGATTTGTATGATAAATTCCATAAGATGACATATAACATAAAATTCATGAGATAAATTTATTTTTTAGATTAAATTATGATAATATCACAATTATGAAATTCATATTATATTAACGTATTATTTTTAAATTGTTTTTAGTTGTTACTCTGTTAAGAATGGATATTAATAGATCGGAAAGATGATTACATGTTTTTTCCCCCTTATAAAAGAAATAGTTAATCTCATAACAACAATAACAACAACAACCTAGTGAAAGTCTCACTGATACACGTGGTCTAGGAAGGTTTAGTAATACACAACTTTTTTCCTAACTGGTAGAGAGACTGTTTTCGATAGACCTATACGAAAAATATATAATTAAAATAATAGTTAAAAATAGACATAAAATAAAAGGATAATAATAAAAAATAAAAAAGTAAATACATATAAATAAAAATATAAAAATAGTTAATATAATAAATATAGTACAACGTAAAGAATACAAATAAATGCTAAAAATAAGAAAATAAATATTCAAACAAGAAAAGACAAGAAAATATTTAGGTTAAGTAAAGAAATGTTTAGACTAAATAACTAAGAGGAGAGTACTACATATTAAATATTTAGCTAAGAAATGAGACTCGAAAAAAAATATTTAAAAGACATATAAGAAAGAGAATGACCTCTTTATATGAGATCCTTTACCTGTATCTTAATTAGTACAAAAATTTTATATTGAGAGTTATGTCTTTAATAAGTTCTAGTAGGTCATATCAGTCTTGATCACCATCTCCTTATTCTTCTTAAGCCTTCCTTTTTGTCTCTTACAGTTTCTAAGTACAATTTGTTCTTATCTTCTCATTATAGCGTCAGAGTATCTCCTCTTAACATGTTTGAACCACCTAAGCCTTGTCTCTCTTAATTTTTCATTAATATTAGCCAATTTAATTTGTCTCTTACCATTACATTCCTAACCTGATGTATATTCAACAAAGCATTCTTATCTCTGCCGCCATTAGCTTATGACTGTACACCTATTTGATAGGCTAACACTCCACCCCATCGAGCATAGCATGCCTAATCGATAAACTCATACACTTCTCCATTTAAGTCACTCTGATTTGATACAATGAACTATGCCTTCATTGATCTCTCTATATCTTTGAATGATAGATCCTAGATACTTAAAACACTCTTTCTGTGGTATAAATTCTAAATCAATCTTTACATTTATATTAGAAGTCACTCTATGGACTGAAAAGTTACATTTTAAGTACTCAAGTCTTAGTCCTGCTCGATTTAAAACCCTTTAACTCTAACGTTTCCCTTCGACTCTAACATATACTTTAAATAAATATGTGAATACTTGCTAGAGAAAAAGTTCACTAAACTAACCCAATATGAGAATTTCATATGGAACATTACTTAATATATATGGAAATGCTTATTATAAAGGTTGTATAAGTGATTATTTGATTTGAGATCTCTAAAACATCTTATATAGGGATTGTTATAATTTGATAATACTTATAACATATCATAGTCAAAAGTAACTCAATTGGTAATTATTAGGTATGACATGAATTATATAGAGATGGTTAAGTGATCAATATAAGATTCATCACCCAAAGGTAATTGGGGAGGATGTTCTAATATTCTCGATTCGCATTGATTTAAGAAATTCTTAATCAAGGTGGAATGATAATTTAAAAATAAAATTCAAATATTGTTAAAAATCAGTTAATAATTTAACATTGCCAATTCTGTACTTTATATGTAATCAGAATATTATATGATGAAAAGAATAAATTATACAAAAAAAATCACACACAAAAAGGTCGGTCAAAACTAATTTGACATTGCTAATATTTAGATAGCTATAATATGTTGCTATATGTTAATCTTGATCTATAGATATAATTTATAAAATTAGAAATTTAAATATATATTAAATGAGATTATTTTATATATTCTTAAATACAATTTATGATTATAATTTATATGAATTGTCAATATATTTAGGAATCTAATAGATTGCACATTAATAAAATTTGAACAGAGAAAAAGGTAATTTAATCAAGTTGGATTTGATTGTAAAGTTTGAAATTTTTTTAGGATAAAATATAAGATATTTAGAAATAAGGATCAATATTAGATATTGAATCTTATTTATACCCCATTGAATTCAAATTTTGTTTGAAAATTAAATTAAATATTTAGAATAGAATTTTCATTTATTTGGGAAATAATTGTTTAATCTAATTTAATCATCCAAAGAATTGGAAATATTATCTTAACTAGGATCAAACAAGGATTGATATTATCATATATGATATGATTATATGATTATATTGAATTGTAATTCTTATATATGTTTGAAGTATTTTATATGCATATTGAATTGCATACAGAGAGAGAGAGAGAGATTAAATTATACATATACTTTGTGTTTGATAAGACCATTCAAAAATTAATATCTCCTCAAAATATTAAGTATATATTTATAACATGATTATTGTCTTTCATTTTTTTAGAAAAGTATTTTGACTTTCATTGTTATAGGAATAAACAAGAGTTTTATTCATTGTTGGGTATGTTAAGAAATTCAAGATCACTTTAACCCGAATATATTGCCTTATAATAATAGGTTCTACTTAATTAAAATGTGATTTAGATAAGCAAACTCATGATCATTTGAATTTGGATACATGATTAATAATGTGTGTGTGTGTGTGTGTTTATGTGTCTGTTTGTGTGTTTTGGTAAAGAATTATCACTTCTAGGAGTCACATTATATGTGATTGATAAAGATGTTATCCTATCTAATTTAAGTTTTGTTTGTTTGTTGAATAAACTCAGGATTAATAGTAAGAGTAGCCAAATATATTAATCATTCTAAAGTAGTAGTGAGGATTATTATTTCAAATAACATAATAAGAGTAACCAAATATATGATTAAAGATCTGATCTTATTTGGTTATATATTTGGTTATTATGACATATATCCTATCACTTGCTTTCTTTACATTTATTTTGTTTTGAGTAGAAATTATCTTTGTTTAGTAAAGTTAATACTAAGTATTACTAAACCAAATTTCTTAGACTTACATTAAGTTTGAAATGAGTTCTCAAAGTTAGAAATAAAAGTTAGTATGCCTATTATGCAATCTTGATATTAATTCCTAGAATTTTTTTGATAAAGTCTAAGAGATATTTCAATATCATATAAAAAATAGAGTGATATTTTACAATTGACTAATATTTCATAAACTTAAAGGTAGCATGTAAATGGATGTCAACACCATAATAGTACAATACAAATAGTTGCATAAAGTAAAGATGAAAGGTATGTTACCCTTAAAGGAATTGTTTCACTTAATTTAACAATAACAATTTAGTGAAAATCTTGCTGATACGTGGGATCTTGTGAGGTCCAATAGTATGTAGCTTTACTATAATTGGTAAAGATACTATTTCTAATAGACCCACATGAAAAAATATATAAAAATAATTAATAAAAAATAAAAAATAAAAAATAAAATACTCATAAAAATAATTGTTCCACTTAATTTAACCAGCTAGAAGCATAAATTAGGATTGTAATTATACGCATTTGTTATAGTATGATAATAACTGTCATTACAAGAAGATATATAATTGCATAATATTTCTTGCCAATACTATATATGATAGAGATAATATATATTTCTAATTAATACTTTTAGGTACATGATAATGAATTTTAATTGAATATCACAACAATTTTTATAGCATGATAAGAAATAAATTATTGAGTAAAAATAGTTAATCCAAGTTTATACAAATAGTTTATATGTGTTTGAATAAGAATGACTTATGCTTAACATAAGTGACAAAATTTTAAAGTTAGATAACGAAGACTACCCTTTTTATATCGTATTGTTTAAATCCACGTAATGAGAATAATTTATATATATATATATATAATGGAATCTGATAAGTAAGATTTCGAATAAGTATTTACGTAATCTTCTTCTGTCCGAAGAAATGATTCATCGAAATAATGAGACGCCATCGATATCGACCCATATGAGATCGCCAAATGTTCGGAAGTTCCTCTATTCAATCCTTTTCCTTCTTCTTGTTTCTGGATTTCTCGTTCATACACATCTTCTCTTTGTTTCCCTTTCCCGAGCCTATAGTGAGTTACAGATAGAGTTCGAAAATGTCAAATCTTTGATATATATATATATATATAGATATATATATATTCTTGTAAGATATATACTTTAACTAAGCATCACATCCCTAAATCATTAACTTTGACTCCTTTAGAGTCTTATAATTCCGTATCTTATATGTAATCTTACTAGTTGATTTGAATGGAACGATGAAAAGGTTAGTTGTTATTTAAGGTATAGCCATAAAAGAAATAAATATTGTATGACATAATATCACATATTGTAAATTTCCCCCTCACATAAATTTATACTATAATGAAATTTAGTTATGGAGACATTTACTAGAGAATCTCATTCTCCATAGATATAAAAAAAATTAATATAAGAGTCACTACATCGATCTTATCAAAGTGTTTTAGAATTCTATACATACGCCTAATTTTTATTTAGATTTAAATACTTTGAACTTTAAACTTTTAAACTTTTAAATTATTATTTCATTCAATACACATGACCTTATCATAAGTCATTAGTACATTTAATGAAATATAAGTGTTCATCCTTTTATTATTATTACATCGTATATACTATATTTATAAAATTTAATAATTTACTATTATAATATTCCTTTATCTAAATGTTGGTTTGTTCATCTTTCAACCTAACAAGTTCCATACGATTTATAATCAAAGGAATATATATATATATATATAATTAAATCTTATACATGTAGTATATAAGATGTAATAATAATAAAAGGATGAACATTTATATTTCATTTAACGTACTAATGACTTATGATAGGGTCATGTGTATTAAATGAAATAATAATTTAAAATTTAAAAGTTCAAAGTTCAAAGCATTTAAATCTAAGTACAAATTAAGCGTAATATTTTGATAAGATCGATGTAGTGACTCTTGTATTAAAATTTATTTGATGTCTATAGGGAATGAGATTCTATAGTAAATGTCTGCATAACTAAATTTCATTACAATATAAAGTTGGGTTTCTTCTATGGCTATACCTTAAATAACAACTAACCTTTTCATGTTTCCATCCAAATCAATTAGTAAGATTACATATAAGATATGGAATTATAAGACTTTAAAGGAGTTAAAGTTAATGATTCAGGGATGTGATGCTTAATTAAAGCATATATCTTACAAGTTTATAAATAAATTAGATAGGCAAAAGGGTCACTTTTGACCCTAACGTTTTCACCAATTGACAATTTTAATTTTAACATTACAGAGAGAACAATTATAACCCTAATATTTAAAAAATTTTAAATTTTGACCTCATCATAACGAAAAATTTAACCTCCTCAGTTAAGTGTCAGGTAAGCATTGACCTAAAAATTTTTAATCATTTTTTATTATTTTTGTGGCCCCATATGCTAAGTCATTTGTTGACGTGACAATGTGAGACCCGATTTTTAAATAAAACATATAAAAACCTAAATTTATTATTTAGTGTAGGACTCACCCTTTTAATTAAACCTTAACCCTAATTTACATATGTAAATAAAACGAGGGAAGCTGTTGAGTTTTGTTTACCCCTTGTCCCTAATCCCTCCGACGCTCCATCGTCATCCTCCAACAGGTCAGAGCAGTGACGTAGCTATGTATAGGCTTGGGGGGTCACTGGGCCCCCTAAGTTTTTTAAAAAAAATTATTTTTAATATATGTATATATATATATATAAAGATAGAGTTATTTAAGGGTTAGTGGTGTACTGGGCCCCCCAAAATTTAAAAAAATTAATTCTTGGGCCCCCTATCTTAAATTCCTGGCTCCGT
>JANZLH020000409.1:267238-278711 GCA_026770325.2 Erythroxylum fimbriatum
GGGGCTAATCGGGACATAACCCCCGACGTGCCTTCTTTGTTTTGCAGGGATCTCAACGTCGAAGTCACTACAGAGAATAGCCGACTCATGGATCCAAACGGCAACGTTCCGTTCTGTCAGAATCAGGCAGAACCACATCTAACAATACATTAAAACTTAGGCCTTCGTCTCCCTTCTTCATCTAAATTGGCATCCATGCTCCTAAGCTCATTAGAATCTTCATATACTGAATTTGTATCTATATTCTATATCTGGTATATTGTTTGTTGTGCTTCTTTTACACCATCATAAACAGCCTTTTTCACAACCTCTTCATCATCTCCCTTATCAAATCTATCATCATAATTAGCTAAACTGGAATCACCAGAGTCACTAACTTCCTTCCTCACCCTCAAATGCTAGATCATGAAATTCACTAAATTCTCCTTCATTGCACTCATTGATATCGGGCTGTTTTCCCTCCCTAGAAGTAGGTTGATCAACCTTAACAACCTTACAATCAACTAGTTCACCATCTTCTAAACACCTTTTCTTATCTCTCAACATGGGATACACAACACTATAAAAAAAATCCTCCATAATCTCATAGCATTTTAATTACATTAATCATAACGATTATGCCATCTTCGCTTCTTAATTCTCTAATTTCATCCTCATAAGACTCATTATAAAAATTATAACTAAAAACTCCAACCTCTCTATAGTGCAAGTCCCTTGTGTGTATATGAATTGAAACATGGTCAAATAATCCAGCTCTTCTCCAAAATTATACATTTCTCCTCCTTTATAGTGCATGGTTAGGGTAAATTTGAAGGTCCCACTATATTAAAACTGAAACTCAACTAAGGTCTACAACATAAGAAAGATAAAGAAACAAAAAAATAAGTTATAAAGTATTTAATTAAAACATGTTCTTTAATTCTAGGAAACAAAACGTATGTACCTTTCAAAAATTTTTCAACTTCATCTCTTTCAGGATTCATTTTCCTAAGGTTTATTTCAAATCCTAACTCATAAGCATCAATGTTATGAAATAATGAAAAAGCCTACATACACAAACATATTATAGAAGCTTGAAATAATGAAAGAGTCTACATACTCAAAAACATTTTATAAAGCTTAAAATAATGGAAGAGCCTACATACACCACATACTAAGCATCTAAATGGAAGTAAGCTTTATGTTTTACAAAATTTTGTTCTTTCCCTCTTCTAATTGTAGCTTTATATGACAATTTATCCAAGCTAATTACTTTAAGGAAAAAAATAAGGTTAACCATCGATAATTAGTCAGTGTAATATTCATGAAATATTATGTTATAATCATTTTCATCCTTGTTGGTTAAACACCTTAAGCTATAATAGGTTCATTTGCTAATTGTTATACTATGTTAAGATCTTACTATATTTTAGTATAATTACTAGTATTCAGTTCATGTTACAATATATAAGAGCGAAAGACAATTTAATAATGCAGGACATGATCAACCTACCAAGAAATAGCTAACAAACAAATTTCATACTTGGGACCAGATTATATTGAACGTTGCCTACAAGATCGATGTTGAAGCCGGTGAAAGAATATAATTTAAAGGACTTGGTTAATATGGTAGACCTGACAAAATTTTCAGACACAAAAAGTTGCAAGTCTAAAATGTAAATCTCTTGCTTCTTTCCATCTAATTCTTTTATGTAACTTTTGGCTCTTAGTTTTTATTCTTAACATGGCATGCAAAAATGATGGTCTAAATTATAGTAGAGTAACAATGACTTTAAAAAAATTTCAACTGACTCATTTAAGACATTTTGAAAGACAACATTAATGCTCCTTTAAATCTTAAAGAAGTCGTTTGTTGAATATAATCATATCTAAGAATTTAGATGCAACTCCTCGAGCATATATAATAGTATGTCACAGGAGATAACTCCACAAATCATGATATATTATATAAAAGTGAAAGAACGAACATAAATTGACATTAACGAGAGGTAAAATCGTAAATCAAGGAGAACTATTTCATGATATACATAAAAAGAAACAATTAAGAAAATAAGATAAGAATTAAAAAATGGCATGCGAATAAAAGTAAAAAATTATTCAAAATGTAATTTCACAACTTAGGAACTACTCAACCTATTAAGAGAAATAGGAATGCAAGAACATCTACAGAGAAGAGTGTAAATATTCACTAGACCAAGTATCACTAAGAAGGCACGACGGATGGCTGAAGCTTTCAGTGCCCAACACAATTTAACTTGGCCATAATAAATAAGAACATAATAAAGCACTAAACGATCTCAACATTTTTTTTTTTGGTCTCCCAGGAGGTGTCCACTGGGCCGAAGCTGGTGACTAATCCCCCTTCGCGGTACTGATACATCCCTTTCGGAGGCGTCCGTTGGCCCAGGAGTTTACTGCATTCCCAAGGGCAGGGATTAAACCCGAAACCTCTTGATTAAGCGACGAGGGTATGCGCCACCCACATCAACCCATTGGGTTACTAAACGATCTCAACATGAATATAATAATTTCAATTGCTTGAGATTTTTGCAACTCCTCCGTAACCATCTTAATCCCAAATTGTCCCCTCGAATCCCAAATAAACAAGGACTCTCCAACTCCAATTCTACATCGGGCTCATCACCTAAAAAGAAAACATATTTACTATTGGCATTCAATTCTTCCTTAACTTCACTGCTATTATTCATATAGATAAAGAACTCCTTCAAACATGAAAAAGACACAATCCAGTCAAAAAGAGAGGCCTTAAAAGAGAGATAGTAAGAGAAGCGAGAAGACTACACGAATTTGACAAAGAAAGTAGAAATCACCAATGCAGTAATCTCATTAAGGAATTATTATTGGTTCACTTAATTTTGGATTCTAATTAATTCACCAACTTGTGATGATACCATTTTACCAAGGTTTTTTTTTTTTTTGCATAACACATAGGGGAATATGGTGTTGATGAAGTTGGAAGTTATCATATGAAAGGAACCATAAAAGAAAAGGGACCAAGACTGACCTCAATGTCTATTACTTGCGTCCTTACTGCCTGTCGTCTCTGCTGCCGTCTACGTCCCTACTGCTGGTGTCGCTGCCACTTCCACTTACATCCCTCGCCACCGCCTGAAATCGTTTGAGTTTGAATGTGATTCGTTTATTTAGTCTAGGAATTTGGAGGAAACAAATAGGTGGGTTGGAAATATTAGTTAAATAAGTTAGGTCGAGTCGCATGTTTGATTAAAAATAAGTTTTTTAGAAATTAGTTTATATCTGAGTAAAATGAAATAGAATGAAATAGTAAATAGATTAATAAAATGAAATGAAATGGATATAATAGTATTTATACTCTTCCTTTGACCTGAATCCTGCTCGGGTAGGACTACTTTAATGGCAATTTTATTTAAAGAGAAAGTGGCATTTTAGTAGTTTGTCACGGGGCAGTTCTAAAAAGTGCTTTGTGTGCATCAGCATATTTGATTTCTAGGTTGCCAACCCAGGAACGTGGTGGCTTTCGGTTCAATAAAACCTCCCAGTTTTGCCCATTGTACACTTTTTTTGGGTCTACTTTTCGGCTTTTCGTACAACTGATTCTCTCTCCCTGTAAGAAGCGCTTTATTAACCAATTCACTATCTAAGCCTAGAGATAGAGAGTTGACGAGAGTGATGTGGCGGTGCGTGGCTCGTGGCCTCCGTGTTCCTTCTTCTTCTTCCAAGAGATGGATCGCTAATGACTCTGTTAGATCTCACATTTCCAGATTTTTCTCTACCGATTCGGTAAGTGGCAGCCTCTTTTTTGTTACTCTACTATTTTCTGTTCGTGTTTTCACATTGTTATCGGTTTGATAGATTTCCTGTTCTCTTCCAATTTTCTGAAGTAGCAGTAGCAGTTGCTAGTTGATAATTTCTCTCTTTGTTTTATAATAAAGGAACTTATCAGGTACCAGTGGCTTTTCTTTGCTTTTTTTTTTTTTTTTCCATTTCTATTGCTAGTTGCTCAGGTCGGCGTTGCCGTTATGTGTCCACACGCAGTTTTTCATTTTCTAAACATCTCTGTTTGGAGGCTGAGAAAGCGAATTAGACTTGATTTAATGAAGAAATGGAGATATTCAATTTAACGAAGTCGATACAGTTTGTTCTAAGTATCAGTTTGAGGTCAATGGCTCTATTAATGAGGAAGTTTTAAAAATAACTAAAAACTGCTATGGTATCTACATTGTTGAAGTTTGTATCAGCGAAAACTTTTCCTATCATTGTTTTATCGATTTGTAAAGTTGGAACATTGTGCTCTTCTCTTAATTATATTTTAGGTGTTGTTCATCGCCATTTCTTCTTTGTTCTGTTCAATCCATTAGCATATGTTTGTGGGCGCATAACTTTGCCTGTACTTCCAATTGAGAATATAGTTCACCTTTGCAAACAGTGTTTGGTATTGATGTTTGCAATGATTTTGTGGCAGACTGGTGGGAGATCCTCATATACGATTGTTGATCATACATATGATGCAGTTGTGGTAGGAGCTGGTGGTGCTGGACTGAGGGCTGCCATTGGACTCTCAGAACATGGATTCAGAACCGCTTGCATTACCAAGCTTTTCCCAACCCGTTCTCACACTGTTGCAGCACAGGTATATTTCATGTTAGATTGGAGTATTTTGATCGAATGATGCTACAAGCATTTGTTTTTCATATGAATATAGCATGTACATTTTCCAAACTTGCATTGAATTTTGATCATGAAAGAAGGGACATGAATGAATGTGACAAGTAAAAGAAACATCCTTTTGAGAAATTAATTGAGGTTCTTGATGTGCTGGAGTCATCTTTCTCTTTCAAGAAATATTTATGTTGGGAGTAATTCATTTTGGAACAATTGGGTGTTGTTGATAGGAATCCTGGGAGCATGTTTGGCCTTTGTGCTTAATATGATTATTAACTGGGCATGAATGACAATTGTGTCTGTATAACTTTGTAGTCAAGGATTCAGCCTTTTGAATTTTTTTAGTTATTGGAGACATAACTGGTGTAATGCTCATCGGATTGGAGAACCCCACAAGTTTCCATCTTCTTTGGATAGAAATTTTGTTGACGTGCAATTCTGTATCTGGCAGGGTGGTATTAATGCTGCTCTAGGAAATATGACAGAAGATGATTGGAGGTGGCACATGTATGACACTGTTAAAGGAAGTGACTGGTTAGGTGTGCTTCTTGTTCTGCTCTTGGATTGTGTGCTCCTTATCTGGTCTATGTTACCCAGTGTTTCAAAGACATGTTATTCTAAAGCATATAGACTATCTAACAGAAGGTTTATTGCGTTCTATGCTTGTTGAACTTGTGCAGTAGAGCAACATGACTGCTTGGATGTTTGTAATCTTTAAACTTTCTGTAGCTGTGAAGATATAAAAGTGGAGGTGTTACTTTCATTGGAACAACACTTAATTGACCATGTAGCTCAACTTAAATTATGCAGCTGCATGTTTGCTATTTTACCATATTACTATTCTTTCTTAATGTCACAAGGCACAACTCATTGCTTGGGCATTAATCTTGAGGATTTTTCTACAGGTGATCAGGATGCTATACAATATATGTGCAGGGAGGCACCAAAAGCAGTTATTGAACTTGAGAACTATGGGTTACCATTTTCTCGAACAGAAGACGGAAAAATTTATCAGCGTGCATTTGGTGGTCAGAGTCTAGATTTTGGAAAAGGTAAGAACTAATACATTAAATTCGGAAATCAAGTAATCAGATGGTTGGTTTCCACCAGTAATTTTCTGTATTTGGTTCTTGGTTGCAATTGCGATAGGTGGCCAAGCGTATCGTTGTGCATGTGCTGCTGACAGAACTGGGCATGCTCTTCTACATACTCTCTATGGCCAAGCTATGAAACATAATACACAGTTCTTTGTTGAATATTTTGCCTTGGATCTACTGATGAACAATGATGGTATGTTCCAAATGAAGCTTATAATTGTTTTTGACAGTTATCCTTTTTGTACTTCACTCTAATTGATGGAAGTTATACATTGGCCCCACTAGAGATATAAATATATAGCAGGCAGAATTTAAAGGTTTTGAGGATTTTCTCTTTCCTATTGGACAGTACGGCTACTTAAGCTTTCAGACTTTTTTTCTGTGAAATTGCTCCGCGTATGTTACTTGCACCATATGCCAAAAGTATATACCCACTAGTGCATCAGTTGTGAGTTTCTACTGAGATGAAGATCTTTCCATTCTAAGGGTCTGCTAGTTAGTTGTCTAGCAGTATTCATTGTTCATGTCATGGTATGCCAGTCATATCCAAGAGATGGCCTGGTTACTGACGCTTATGCTAATCCAAATTAACAGCATTTATCTACTTGTTGTGAGCTTCTAGTAAGATGCAGATCTTTACTTTAGGGTCTGCTAGCTAGTTGTCTTGCAGTATTCATTATTCATAGCATGGTAAGCTAGTCATATCCAAGACATGGTGTGGTTACTGGCCACTTATACTAATCTAAATTAACTCAGTTATCTACTTCTACATTATAAATGCTGTTTTCGGAAGACAGTTGTGAATGTGAAACAATTCTTGATATCCAATATTCAGGTAGTTGCCAAGGAGTAATTGCAATGAATATGGAGGATGGAACATTACATCGAATACGTGCTGCTTCAACAATTCTGGCCACAGGGGTATAGTTTTTTTTTTTTTTTTGGTAATGGATGTGTTTTATTTCAAGTAGTACTGGAATTAAATTGTGTCGTTGTAGTGTATCTATCTGTCTTTTATATGTTTGTTTCTTTCAGGGATATGGCAGGGCATATTTTTCTGCAACCTCTGCTCATACATGCACTGGAGATGGCAATGCTATGGTTGCAAGGGCTGGGGTTCCGCTCCAGGTTGGTTTTGTTTCTAGATCCTGAAATGTTTATACGGAATTGTCTTCTTGTTTACACAAAAATACATTAACATTTATCGACACAATATCTTCTCCAGGATCTTGAGTTTGTTCAATTCCATCCTACTGGCATATATGGTGCTGGATGTCTCATTACTGAAGGTAAGAGCTTTTTGAAGTTGATAGGTGTTTTCTTCTTTGCTTATATGCTAATCAAACCGTATGATCATTTGGTGTCCTGTTCAGATTAGACCATACTGAGTTGCAACTCTTTAGTTGTTTTTCTGGTGAACTTAAGTTAGTTTGATTCAGGTGACAAGAAAAATTTGTATTCCAAATCTTTATCTGCTTTTGTAGGATCTCGTGGCGAAGGTGGTATTCTTAGGAATAGTGAAGGTGAACGGTTTATGGAAAGATATGCACCTACTGCAAAGGATCTTGCTTCACGAGATGTTGTTTCCAGGTCTATGACAATAGAAATTCGGGAGGGTCGTGGTGTAGGTACGATTGGTTCCCATATTTAGATAATTCATGTAACTAGAAGGTGAGTATTTACTTATTCACCAATACTTGAGCTAAATAATGGTCCTGTGAAGAAATCGTGTTGGCAGTTCCTCAGAACTGTACATAGTTTCTGGCATGATCCAGAAGAGCATTTTGTTTTGCTAGTAAATGAGGATAGGTAATGAGAGTTATCTATATATTTTGTCCTTACTAATGCTATCACTGTCCACAAAATTTTGAGAGGTTGTACCTTCTAATTTTACTTCAACACTTCCGTTTTATGATTTGATTGAGTTATTAATATCTTGCAGGACCTTTGAAGGATCACATATATTTACACTTAAATCACTTGCCACCAGAAGTACTAAAGGAGAGGCTTCCTGGTATCTCTGAAACTGCTGCCATTTTTGCTGGTGTTGACGTGACAAAGGAACCCATTCCTGTCTTACCTACTGTGCATTACAACATGGGTGGAATTCCTACAAATTATCATGGAGAGGTAAGATTTTGCATATGTTGGGTTCTTTTATCATGATTAACTGTGTATAAAACAAGTATAGGAAGCTAAAATGTCACTTAATACGTTACTATGGTGAACATGTGATTGAATATTCGGCTAATTTTCAAAAGATTGTTTTTCAAAGAAATTGACAAATAAACAGCAACTAGACAAGGCAGTTACTTTTGGGTGACCATAGAGTATAATTTTCTTCTCATCTCATGGTGCTCATGCCATACAAGCGACTCATTGCACAATCTTGGAATCTTGCTGTCTGATTTCATATTGAAAATTATTGTTCAGGTAGTTACTGTCAAAGGCAATGATCCAGATGCTGTTGTTCCTGGACTTATGGCTGCTGGGGAGGCAGCCTGTGCATCAGTTCATGGTGCCAATCGCCTTGGTGCAAATTCTCTTCTTGACATTGTAGTTTTTGGTCGAGCTTGTGCTAATAGAGTAGCAGAGATCCATAGACCAGGCAAGTTGATTGTTTAATTGTGGCTAATTGAGAGTTACCATTTATGTGTGAGCAATGAAGGCCCTGATCCATAGTTGATCAGAACAGCTGTAGACATCTATATGATATTAATTGATAGAGAGTTAAAGTCCTTACTGCTTTAATATGATTGAAAAGCCTATGCTTCTTACCTTGCAGGAGAAAATCAGAAGCCTTTAGAAAAGGATGCTGGGGAGAAGACAATTGCCTGGCTTGATAAACTAAGAAATTCAAATGGATCATTGCCTACATCACAAATCCGATTGAAAATGCAGAAAGTAATGCAAACTAATGCTGCCGTGTTCCGTACACAGGAAACATTGGAAGAAGGTACCTAACTTACAGCCAGTTATAGTTCATTTTCCTCGAAATCACAACCATGTGGTTTCATTATTATTGTATGCCTAATTTTCTTCTCCATTCTCGTTTGCTTTATTTCTCTCTTTCTTTTTTGTTTTTGGGTTATTTCGGCTAGACAGAAGATTGGGACAGGTGGGTATTGAATAAGGGGTTGCCTTTCTATTACAGACCAATAAGTATTTAGTAGCATGGGGGCAATGTAGAACATTCTTGACATTCTAAAGCAATAATTGTTATCTTTGCTGTGTTTCCAGATGGACTAAATCTAATAAACTGTTATGATGAACAATTTGTATTGATTGTATCTAATTTATACTTGTCCTTGTCACTGTCTTTGCTACTTGTTTAGGATGCCAGCTGATTGACAAGGCATGGGAGAGCTTTCATGATGTAAAATTGAAAGACCGAAGTTTAATATGGTGTGCTACTTGTGAGAATGCCAAGTTATCAAATTATTGGATTATTATTTTCTTCAAGCTTAAATTTTGATGAATTATGGTAGGAACTCTGATTTGATCGAGACAATTGAGTTGGAAAACCTTTTGATAAATGCATGTATCACTATGCATTCTGCCGAAGCCCGTAAAGAAAGCAGAGGAGCACATGCTCGTGAAGACTTCACGGTTTGTATTAGTTCTGCTATCAGTTGACTGTTCTGTTTTATTGCCTGTTTTCATCTTATTTACGAAATAAGATGTTTAATTATCGCAGAAAAGAGATGACGAGAAGTGGATGAAACACACGCTAGGGTAAGTCTTTTTGGGATAAAATATTAGTGATGTGTACATTAGTCTCCCTAGTTGATTCTTGTGGGTGTTTCCTAGTGTTATGTGTTGTGTTTGTTGTTAGCCAATTGGTAAATTTTGGATTCAGTATTTTCACTTGCATTTTGCAGATACTGGGAGAACGAGAAAGTTCGTCTTGATTACAGGCCAGTTCACATGAACACCTTAGATGATGAGATTGAATCATTCCCACCTAAGGCCCGTGTCTATTAATGCCGTTAAATTTTAAGTATTGGCATTTGCAGATTGTCTGATAATAAGAAACAAGCGGATGCAATAAATTGGTTGTATGCAATGCAAGACATTTTGACGATCTTGTAGCATCGGGAAATGTTAATATTCCAAGATTCTACAGTTAAACTGTGGATTTTGTATTTATATATAACCATTTGTTGTTTGCTTTCGTGGCCGTTCTCTTGTCTGTGTCAGCAATACCATTAATATGATATATGATTTACTGGTTGAGGGTAGCAATCGTCCTTCCAAAAAGACTCGATAATTTAAGAGCAACAATAAGATCAAAAGTAAAAGTCAATTCTTATAATTTTATTAATTACGAAAATAAGAAAGGAAAATAAAAAATATAATTTAAAAGTTCAATTAAAGATTTCTTTTACTGAATTTAAAAATCAAAACAAGTAGTTACTACAGAATCCAACAACTCCCTTTGATTATCAGGATCAGCCCTGTCATCCACTTTTTTGTACGTTGGGCTCAGGATGCTAAAAATAGTGACACGAAGGACGATTATAGCTGGGGGGCGCTTTTTAACACTGTCACTGACCATGAGCATTTCTGGGGTTAATGACAAGGCATTAGCTTATTTACGTGGTGTTTGAAAGATCGTTTCATCGTAATAGTTTAAGTTATTGTGTGAGGTTAACTTAATTAGTTATATATTCATTAACACATTTTTTTAAGTGAAAGTTCTTTAGGTTTGAAATTTTTACGGGTTTACTCTACCTTATGTTAAATAATAAATGAATGGTAGGATTTAAACTCATGATCACTTAATCATAAAGACTCTGATATTATATTAAATAACCGTTTTACCACAATAGCTTAAGCTATTATATAAGACCAACTTAATTAGTTTTATATATTTACTTGCACGTAAAAAAATAGAGTTACTAATACAGTGGGACTGAATCTATGATTTCTTTTTATATCGCCCTCGTTTTGTATTTCGGTCTAAAGCTAAAAAGATGAACAACGGATATAAACATCACCTTCAGGGGAAGAAAAGGAAGGCCAATCACCCACACCAACTGGATGAGTACTTAGGATTATTGTCTGTGATGACTAGTGGACTGTCTGTTGTTTTCTAACAACTACGGACTGTTTAAGAAAAAGCGATGAGTAGGTTACTCGATTAGTCAAAGTGACTGCCTCCCACCAAATTCTAACGTCTATCTTAACACCCTCTGAAGTCCAGATTGGGTACGTCTGGAAAAGCCACCCAAAGCAACCAACTTTTGATCGAACAGTTCCACAAAAGCAGTGCTTCCATTATGTTATTATAACAATATCTATTTTGAATTCAAACATCACCTCCTTACAAGTTCGACAGGAAATCAACCATTGCCTTCCTTGAAGAGCATAGTAATAAGATTACTTGTATATTTGATGGCATCTTAGTTATAACGTATCTGGGTTTTTTTTTATAAGGGAGAACTTGCAATTATTATCTCGTAAATGCATCACTATTAAATTTTTAACGTACACAATTGTACAGATAGATAATGAAAAAAAAGTAGAAATACTCTCTGCATTTATTTATACATTTTAAATGTTTCTAACTAAAGGAACAAATCAACACAATAATTCACATATTAATGTACATAATTTTAGAAGTGTTATAAAACTGAAACTAAAACTTAAGAATATTTGGGAGAGGAGAATTCTTCTTATAAATTGGTATCACTTACATCAAGTTAACCCTT
>JANZLH020000409.1:284226-301653 GCA_026770325.2 Erythroxylum fimbriatum
CGCTTGTGGCTTATGAGCTCCGAATGGACTCATTGTGTTCATGGGGTAAACTTCGGTTTCCTCATTGTGTTTCATGGTACCCTCAAGCCGTTTATATGTGCATTGCATTCTGATTTGTCAATGATGAAGCATCTTAAATGGTTATTGCCTGAACTGAAATTTATGTATTGAAAATTGTGAATATCTTGATTCTGCTATGGTTGTTGGAATTGCTAGGCATATATCTATACATATGCTAGAATTTGTACTAGTTACTGATGGCTATAGATATATTAGCCACTGAGCTGTGTAGCTCACCCCATTAATTTCCCTCCTCAGGTGTATCTCAAGACGACAGTTGATCTTTTGCAAGGCATCGAGCGCTCCTCAATAGTTAGAGGCTTTTTGTACTAAGTCAGTACTATTTTGGATAGTTCATTGAGCATCTCATTATTGAGCATCCCGATGTATTTTGCTTTCAGTGTGGACTTGTTGCATAATTTGCTATTGTAATGACATTATTGAATGATTGTGTTAGCTTGATAGATCTGATGAGTATGAATGTATGGTTTATTGAGATAAGTTTGCTTCCGCAGTTTATCTCCTTCGTTTGTTCCGACAGGTTACCCCGGGTTTAACCTTGGGGGTCGGGACTAGGGCCCACGGTCTTCGATTGTGTTTCCGTTCTGTTTAATTGGGTTCTCGATGACGGGATCCGGTACTGTACGGTTGGGCTCCGGGATCGGGACCCAACAGTTAGTGGTTACTTTATAGGTTACCTAAAGAAACCCAAATGGTGCAGATTTTGTTGTCCGAACTATAATTCTAGAATTGTTGAAATAGCTAGGTTTGTGGGAGTGTTGAAAATCAAGTTGTAGATATTAATGAAATATGGTTGATGTTCTATTACCCATAAATGTTCTTAAACCCACAACCACAACAAATGTTGTTCCTGCTTTAGAAAATCAAAATAATAAAGAACAACATTTGGATAATGAAGAAGCAACCTATGAAGAACCTAACTTACCACCAGCTCATGCAAATGAACCAGTTAGTATAACTTTAAATAAACATGTAAGGGTTAGAAGGTTGGTTACTTCTGATAATTATATGGTTTATTTGTAAGAGTCAGATTTTGATTACTGCATTGATAATGATCCTATTTCGTTTTCACAAGCAATAGGTAGTGATAAGTCTAAAAGATGGATTGATGCTATGAAAGAAGAGTTGAAGTCAATGGCTCAAAATAATATCTGAGATCTTATAGACTTGCCAGAAGGTTCTAAACAAGTTGCTATAAGTGCGTCTTTAAGACCAGGCGCGACTCAAATGGCAATATTGAAAGATATAAAGCTAAACTTATTCCCAAAGGTTACACTCAGAAAGATAACATTGATTATAAGGAGGCTTTCTCATCTGTCTCAAAGAAAGATTCATTGAGAATAATTTTAGCATTAGTGGCTCAATTTGATTTAGAGCTACATCAAATAGACGTGAAAATAACCTTTCTAAATGGGGATCTTAAGGAAGAAGTTTATATGGATCAACTTGAAGGTTTTTCCATTGAAGGTAAAGAAAGTATGGTGTTTAGATTGAAGAAGTCAATATATAGACTTAAACAAGCTTCTAGGCAATGGTATATTAAGTTCAATATAACATTACTTTTTTCGATTATGAGGAAATCACTGTTGATGGGTGTATCTACTAAAAGATTAGTAGGAGTAAGTTTATATTTCTAGTTCTGTATGTTGATAACATTTTTCTTGTTGCTAATGACTTGGGTTTGTTGCATAAGACTAAAGAATTTCTTTATAAGAATTTTGAAATGAAATATATGAGAGAGGCATCCTATGTGATTGGAATTTCAATATTTCATAGTGATCAGAAGGTTTACTAGGATTATCTCAGAAAGTTTATATTGAGAAAATTCTTGAGAAATTTAACATAAGTAAGTGCTTAACAGGTATTGTCCCTGTTCAAAAGGGAGATAAGTTTAGTCTTATGAAATGTCCAAAGAATGATGTGGAATGTAAGGAAATGAAAACAATATTCTTCTGTTATGGGCAGTTTAATCTTCCTACAAACTTGTACTATACCTGACATCAGTTTTGTAGTAAGGATGTTCGGTGGACATCAAAGTAATCCTGGTATTGATCATTGGAAGGCTGTAAAGAAATTGTTGAGATATCTTCAAGGAATAAAGAATTACATGCTTGCTTATAAGAGGTCTGATCATTTAGAAGTAACTGAATATTCAGATTAAGATTTTTCTAGGTGTGTTGATAGTAGAAAGTCAACGTCTGGCTATTTGTTCCTATTAGCTGAAGGAGCAATCTGATGGGAAAGTGCTAAACAACCTATCATTGCTTCATCCACTATGAAATCAGAATTTGTAGTTTGTTATGAGGCTACAATTCATGTATTATTGCTATGGAACTTTGTTTCAGGACTTGGGGTTATCGACACAGTAAGCAAGCCTCTGAAAATTTATTGTGATAATTCTGTAATAGATTTCTTCTCTAAAAATGACAAATACTCTAGAGGCACAAGACAAATGGAATTAAAGTATTTTGTTGTTAAAGAGAATATTCAGAAACAAAAAGTGCATATAGAACATATTAGGATGGATCTTATAGTAGCAAATCCTCTAATTAAGGGCTTACAACCAAAGACATTCAAAGAACATGTGCTTAGGATGAGTCTTGGTTGTCTTGATAATTGATAATAATGTTTGGTGATGAAGGTTTAGCACTCTTGAACTCAATAATAATATGTTTTTGGATTTTATATTTATTATTCATTATGTTTATGTATACATAATTTTTTGAATAAGAATTTTGTATGTATTTTCATAACAATTATGTGGAATGTATGTTGTTTATATATAACTTATGAGCTTAAACATAATAAGTTCTTAATGTAGTGGTATGTGGAAGGGAGTATATAACTATACTGTGGATGACCGCCATAACCCACATTATGTGATTTGTTATGTTGAGGTGCTTATGATGTTAACGATTTATAAGATTTTTATTTTGCTAGCCTTATGCCATACTAGTAAGCTTAATAATGAAACATTCAACCAAGTGGGAGAATGTAAGAAATATGACCTGATATTATGACCTATATTTTCTATAGGCCCATATTAAACTTGGTTTAGGGTTTTTCTTTGTTTAATAGTATATTAAATCTTGACCATTAATTTAGTACTTGATGGACATACAATATTTAATGTCAACAAAGAAGTTTATATAAACTAATCATCTCTCTATCCTAATAAAGTATGGATAAAATACATAACAAAGGTATTTGCGTATTGGGCTATCCATCAAGCTATCTGATATAGAAAGAGGGTTAAGAGGGAGAATGTAACATCCCATTCTCTATGCTAAGGCTAGAATAGTATATATGAGAGTTTATTGAGAAATTAGAAAGTGCATTTCATGCTCATGCATAACACGACATACATATACATATGAATATTAATTTCTGCACATAAAAATGATTGTACATGCATTCATTGACATTTTCTGGGTATAATTGAATTATGAATGTATTTATGTTGAGAATTGTGAATTAATTGTATTGAAAATTGATTTGGAGAGTATATGTATTGATTTGGAATTTTTGGTGAATTTTAAGAAAATTTTAGAAAATGTTGGGTATTATTGAACTAGGAAAATTTCCATGTGGCAAGTCAAGTGATAAATGGAAATAGAAATAAGAATCAAATGATATTGAAAATTGGGAGATAATTGGAGTAAAATGTGGAGAAGACTGAATTAGTTAAATGAAAAGCTAGTTAAAGCCTTAGAAATTGGACAAGTGTCCAAGTCTTAAAAGCCACATTTCTTTTAAACTTGAAAGACCAAGTTACAGTTGTTCTTGTCTTACTTTCTTCTTTGTGGCTTTCTTCTTTAAGCTTCATCTTCTTCACATATTTACTCACCATCCATCCACGTTAAATCTAGCTTTCTTATTTCTCTCTTGCTTCTCCCATCTTGTTGTTTTCTTACATTTGCCCCAAGAAAACCTAAACTAATTCGCCTTTAAGATAATGTACGTGGTTCATGAGAAATTAGGGCTTCTTGATATTTTGAAGAAATTGGAGTTGTAACTAGTAAGTATCATTCTAATCCTTATGGGTAGTATGAATATGAAATAAATTTGGTGATTTATTTGACATTACATGATCATGGAAATATTGGGCATTTTTCATGAACACCGTGAATATAAGATGAAAATGTTGTTGTGTTGTTTTTACGTATTTGATGATCAATATGTCATAAGATAGTATTGAAATGATCTTTGAGTTTGAAAGATCAATAAAAATATGAATAAGAAGAGTGTAGAAAATTCATGGAAAAAATGATGAGTATATGCTGTGTTTTCTTTTTTAATTGTTCACGTGAATTTTTGGGTGTTTTAAAAATGAGCTTAAAATGAGTTTGGAGTTAAGGAAATGGTGATGTCGTGCTTTAAGAAGAGTTAAAATGATAAATTAAGATGAAGTGAAAGTGTTGAAAGAAGATGAGAAAGTGTAGTAGAAAAATGTGAAGTGTAGAAAATATGGTGAATATGCATGTATAACATATTTTGTTTTCAGTATTATGATCAAACATAGAGTATGATTTGTTTGTGATTGGAATTGAACTGAAATGGGAGTAGGAATGAAGAGGAAATATTGAGGAAATAAGCTAGAAGAGATAGACTAAGAAAAAGAGATAAGATGAAAATGATGATGAAGGGTGCTGGAAAATGTGTAGATGCAATGTTTTCACTGAACATGTATATGTATTTTAGCCGTATCTTAATCAGTAGAGATCCAAATGGGATTATTTTAAGTTTATATTAAACTAGAGACATATGTCTATAATTTTCATGAAGAAATATAAATTGAATTCTGTCTCTAAGAATTTCAAAATTTGTCCTGAAGTTGAGCTTTCGGATTCTGCCGTGGTTTAGGAACAGTACATATTATGTTAGGTATAACTTGCAGAATATTGAACCAAATTGCATAAAATTAGTTTCATTAGAAAATTAAGACATAAAGGAACAATTTTTTAGAAGAATGTTTGACCTAAATCCTTCATTTTTATTGTCAAACTGATCGAGTAAAATTGACCCAAAAGTCTGTTTTGGGAAGAGTTGGAATAAAAGATAGTGCATGATCATGTCATGAAGGGGTTGCACGAAGCACGATCGTGACATAGGAAGATCAATTGTGCACAATCGTGACAATGAAGGCATACTGATAGTTGACAGTTAAGAACATCCTTTATTCTTTTAGCCATAACTTCTTCTCCTGACATCCAAATGACTTAATTTTTGAACCAACAAACTCATAACACATTTTTCTTTCTCTTCACCAAAATTTATGGCCATCTAAATCCGTTTGGAGAAGATTGATTGATGAATTTAGGATGAAGTGTGATGGAATTTGATAAATGGAGTATTTTCACTGAATATGCCTTGGTATTTTGGCCATATTTTGATATGTAGATTTCCAAACGGAATAATTTTTTATTTATATTAAACTACAGACATAAGAATACAAATCTCTTGAAGAAATTGAATTTAAATTCTGTCTCTAAGAATTCCATAATCTAATTTGAAGTGGAGTACAGAGTATTGATATGGTTAAAAATAGTCCAAAGTATATTGAGTATACCTTTTGGAATACTTAATAAAATTGTATGATCTTGGTGTCACTAGAAACTTAAGACATAGGAGAACAATTTTATAGAAGGAAGTGTTAATAAATTACTCCATTTTCTTGGTTAAAATGATCATACAAAGTGGACCCAAAAGTTTGTTTTTAGAAAAATCTGGAGCGATCAATTGGATTATGAAATTAGATTCAAATTGTTTTTATTAAGGTGCAAACTCTAAGTATAAATCATACTTATGTGAGTTATGATGTATGAATGATTATGTGATGAGAATAATGGAAAAATACCTGGGATTGTCATTGAACATGCATTATACATATTCCATATACATAAATGTGCATAAATGAATACTTATAATTGTGCAAAGTTGTGATGTGAACAAATGTGTATGTATTGCATGATAAAGAGGAGCATTTAGAGCGCCATCATCTAGACATTGTCGGGACTTCAAAGCAATAGCTTTCTGGAGCGATCTATGAGTAACTTAGATGATCTCACTTAATTAATTATTTGCTTAAATTCTATTTTGAATTATCTTATGATTGTGATTTGATTGTTTGATTCAGAACACTGAAGGTCCAAGGTTTTTGATGTATGAATGAGATATTGGAAGTGCTCTTTGTATGTTAATGTGACGAAATACATGATTCTTAAAGAATTGTTGAATGCCGGACCTAGAGTCCGATGATAAATAGGTATTGTGAATGTAATGTGATTGTGTAAGTGAAATCAAATGATTAAGTGAACATATAGTAATGTGATTCATTTCATACATGAATGCATGACCAGATAATGAGAGTTGTGACCTGAGTAGCCACCGAAAATGAGTTTAAAGCTTGGGATGTGATTAAGAGCCAAAGGCTCACTATGTATAATGAGCCCTGTATCCCCAACAGATAAGGGACAGTATCAATGAGCCTAGTATCCACAATAGATACGGGACAGCTTAGGCACTCGGTCGCAACAACGTAATAATTGAAAGTGAGTCTCACGAGCATTGCGCGTATATTTAATATGTGTGTTTGACTGGCTGAAATATTGTGGACATGTATTTGAATGAGAGTGGATATGTGAAGTAAATCATATGTGATGCTATGTGTTAAGTGAAAAGACGTGAATTATGTGTTTACATGTATTGATGTGTTGTATGAATTAAGTGAACTATCAATGATGGTTACCTCACTGAGTTCGCAAAATTCACCAAAATTGCACTGTTGATTTTTTCAGGACCAAGAGAGGACGTTAGCTACTGAAAGACTCTACAAGAAGCATAGTTCTTGTACTTTTGTGGAGAAGAAATGGCTCAAAGGTCGGTCAGCTAAAATTGAAGGATTAAATAGAGAATTTTGTATAATTCCTCTTTTATGTAGCGTGTTTTGTATTAGGTTTCGATGATGTACATTGGAAACTTTTGTAAAACTACAATGTATATATACGGTTTTTATGAAATGGAATGAGGAATTCAATTGGTTTTTAAATATCTTGTTTTTATATAAGACGTCTTATAAGAGGAAATAAATGATGATGCCATGACTAAGTGATTGTAGTAACTGCCCTAACATCTCATTATTATAGGTTATGTACTGTAATGTCCTTAGGGTATTCCAGTATGTATTCTATGGCAGTGGGGTGTTACAGAGAAACAATTAATGGATCTTGTCTATAGTTCGACTTTGCTGAGTATCATCTGTATTGACAACTTGCTATTTATTGCAGCATTCATTCATTGCAATTCACAACCTCTAGTTTTACCTCTACATCTTTTTTCAATACTAGCTTTGGAAATTGACAATAAATCAATAATGATAAGGAAATATTAGAATATATATAAATATATATTTAAGCATAAGTCTATTTGTAGGTCTTAAAGATTAACAAACCTGAACTGATTGATTCATTATTGTTTGAGGCTGAATGAAGTTGTGTATGACTAATTTCATTAATGGATGAGGTAAAATGTTGTTGTTAACTAGGAATTGAATTGATAACACCAATTAATTGATTCGGTTGAAGTTGTAGATCCCTCTGTTCTATAATTTCCATAGCTATCACCTTTTTCCTTTTGTTTCTACTAGGTTCCATTATATTGGATATCTAAAAAATCATAAATTTTAGTAATATTACAATACATCTAATCATCATTATGAACATACATTCAATCATTAACAATCATCAATAATACACATTACCATAAGTCAACCATCAACAATACGCATTAATGTAAGTCAATCATCAACAATATATATTAACATAAGTAAATCATCAACAATACGCATTAGCGTAAGTTAAGCATTAACAATATACATTAACATGAGTCAATCATCAACAATACGCATTAACATAAGTTAGTCATCAACAATACGCATTAGCATAAATGTTACCAGCATTACGTTTGAGACAATATAAACAACACTTTCATGAACCTTCAATCATCATAATCAAGATCTTGAAAATCATCATCATTAATTGCATTATGATTCAACTCTTCATCGCTATTATATTTAGCCAAAGTATCATCATTATCATATAATTCATCCTCAATATAGTCTTCATCTCTTTCTAAGACAAGGTTGGCTTGTACTTCATTTACTTCTAGTATATTGAGATCAACATCTCTCTTATAGAATGATGATAGATTTACATCTTCTATTTGCAGGGATCCATTATTCAACTCTGATTCATTCTCTTGATATACTTCATCACCATCCTCACCCATTGGATCATTTTCCCTTTCACAAATATTAAAAAGATTTTAGTGTTGAAACTTTTGAACAACTTTCCAATTGCTGCCCAGTACGATGTCGTTCAGGTAGAATACTTGCTTCACTTGACTTGCAAACACAAGCAGTTTACTATCATACCATGTGTTACTAACATTGATGCTAATAATATTGCCATTGACTTTTATATTTATACCTTTTTCACCGAGATTAATCCATTTGCACTTAAAAAGAATAAATTTTTATCCTTGATGTAGTGTAACTTTATTGTTTCTTAGAAGACACCGTAGAAGTCAATAAAATCGTTGTTATCCTATCCCCTAACAATAACCCTACAATTTTGGCTTCTAAGTCGATTGTCATGATCTTTTATGTGAAATCTAACTCCATTAAAAATGCAACTAGTATTCTGTCAAAGTATCGTCATTGTCATATAATTCATCGTCAATATAGTCTTCACCTCTTTTTACGATAAGATTGGTTTGTACTTCATTTGCTTATAGTATATTGGCATCAACATCACAATTTTTGGCTTCTAAGTCGACTGCCAGAATCTTTTATATGAAATTTAACTCCATTAATAATGTAATTTGTATATTTTTCCCCACACATATGAGGCCCACATGCCAAACCATATAATTTGTATCATCTGTAGAAAAAAATATAATTAGAAGTTTATGTCACCTACAATTTTCATTTGTTCCTACTATTCCATGAATAACTTACTAAAGTCCTAAACCATGATGGGAAGTTAATCTTATGTCTTCCTTTAGCATAACAATCCCTTGCTTCTAATCTCATCTTTGTGCTCTCTATTTAAAAAAGTAAATAGGTGTCAGAAAAGACGGGTGGAATGCTAAATTTAAATATGAAATAATGAATGAGAAGTAATATATATACTCCATATATAAATCGACTTCCTCACAATTGTTCAAAATATACCAATGACCAATTTTGAGTTCATCTTCAGTTAACTTCATATATTTTTTTGTTCCAAGTAGCCTTGCTTTTTGGGAAAAACCGATGAACCACCTTCTTGATCAAAATCAAAGTTACGTTCTTCTCTATTAAAACTTTTCTCGATGTCATTTAAGTACATAGAATAAAATGTCAAGCATTCACTTGATATATAAGACTATATAATAAACCCTTCAGGTCGAGCTCTATTATGCACATAGAGCTTAAAAAAGTATAAAACATTAACAATTGTTACTAAATAAAGAACAAAAAGTAGAAGTTAATATAAATTATCTTTCAATCGAGAACATCTATCGAAATTGAACCAATCCACAAAGTTTTGCCTTATATAGTAAGCGAATTGCCATATGCACCATAATATTAAAAAAAGGTGGGGGAAAACTAGTTCAAGCTTACATAAAATCAAAGTTATGTCTTTTTTATATTTTCAAGCTCTTCTAATTTTAATGTCTTACAACATCATTGCTTAAAAAACTCACTCAATTGTGCCAAAGTTATAGACGCATTCTTTAGCAAACACCCGTATATTCTAACAGGAAGTAATTATTGCAGAAGTACATGACATTCATGACTTTTTAATCTCAAAACTTTTCCCTTATTATCATTGAGACAACGGACCATATTAGATGTATATCCATTAGGAAACTTAACTGGTTTAAGAAATTGACAAAAAGTTTGCTTCTCCTTTTTTGACATGTTTTAACGTACAAGCGAAATCATGTATAATCCATCATCTCTTTTTTAAAATGCAAATCTTTTCTTATATTCATGTCTTCTAAGTCTAATCTAGCCTTAATTGTGTCTTTCGATTTACCATCAATTCCCATCAAAGTACCTAAAATGTTCTCACAAATATTTTTTAATATACTTGACATCAAGATTATGTCTCAATAGCGAATCCTTCCAATATGGAAAATTGAAAAATATGCTTTTTTATTCCAATTAAGATCAAGAAAACTTTGCTTTTTCTTTCTATTATTTAGGTGTTTGCCAAGTGTAAACTCTGACAAATGTGATGGCTAATCAACTACATCATCACCAGATAAATACAAAAGAGCTTCTCTCTGTTCTGCTTAGCCATTAAACAATTTGCTTCTTTGCCATCTATGCCAATATTCCAAGTAACGGTATGGTCTCATATAATATATTTTAATTCATAGCCTCATTGAATGAGTTTGATGGTTACACACAGGACAAGCCATACGCCTTTTAATACTTCATCTAGACAAATTGACATAAGTTGGAAAATCATTTATAGTCAATAAAATAGTTATATGCATTATAAAATTTTCACATTTTACAACATCATAAAGTTTATAACCCAACCTCCCAGAGATGTTTTAAATCATCAATTATCGGTTGCATGTATACATAGATATCCTTACCAGGAGCAATAGGTATTGGAATAAGTAAAATAATAACAAAAAGGCTCCTTCATGTACTTTTATGAGGGTAAATTGTATGGCACAAGAATTATCGACCTCATGTTGTAAGAAATACTCATATTATCAAATGGATTAAATCCATTAAAGGCTAAACCAAGTTGAACATTATGACAATCTTCTACAAACTATGGAAACTTTTCATCAAAGGTTTCCATGTGTTTAAGTTTGTTGGATGACATAAAAAGCCTTTGTAGTCATGATTTAATTGGGAAGTATCTCAAAATTTTATGGAATATCTTTTTTCCTTTTCCATCATCCACTTACTACCTTGATGTACACAAATAGGACATTCTTCAAGATCTTTACTGTCCTTCCAAAATATAGCACAATCATACTTATAAGCATATATTGATATATATCCTAATCTAAAGTCCAACAATTTTTTTGCTTCATAGTAAGATTTGGGCAATTTGTGGTCAATCAGTAATGCATCATTGAGCAACTCAATCAGTATGTCAAATGATTTGTTACTCTACCTATTATATGCCTTTAAATGTAACAACTTCACAACAAAGGATAACTGTGAGAAATTCAAACACCCTGGTTATAATTCTTTTTTAGTAACTTTCAATAACTTTTCAAAGTTATCTTCTGTAATACTACCAAGTGTATCAGGCAAACTAGTATCATTAATAGTCTTCACATAATTCCCCAAATCCTCTAACATCTTTGCAATCCTACCATCACCATCTTCATTAACATCACTATCATCTACATCATTATTGTTACTACCATCATCACCTGTATCAACACTTCTAGCATTACTTGTTGCAGAATATTTGCCATGATAAATCCATGGAATATAGAATTTATCTATGCCTCGGATTAGCAAGTGATTATATACCATATCTTGACTTTGAATGTTGAAATTTAAGCAATCAATGCATGAACAATGAATTTCACATTGTAAACCCATTTAATCTTTTACAATTTTCATGAAACTCTCACTCCTTCTAAGTATTAAGTAAACCATTTTCGATGAGACATCCAACTTTTTTCCATGGAGTTATATAATTAAAAGTAAATTATTGAATTACTAAAAGCAATTTAAATTGTAAATAACATAATGATAAATCAATTTAAGTTGACATACCTAGTTTGAATTATACCAAAGAATGAAATTGAGCATGCTAAGAATAGCAAGCATGAAAGCATCTCAATAGCTACACGCATAAGTAGTGAGTTTTAAACATACCTCTTAATTTTAAAGCAAGATTTGTAAGATTTGATTCAATGTAACCTTTCTGTTAGACCTTGTCCTATTTGCTTAAATTGTTTATATGATTATTTGTGTTACAATTGTTTAATTTGGATCCTTATGTTTGATTGATGGTTTGAAAATTTTAGAATTTGTTTTCATTAGAAATTTAATTGAATTTAAGTGGAAGGTAGGCTTGGTAGGTTAGAATTAATGAAGTGAATTAAATGAGATAAGAGTTGGTAAATTAGTTGGTTAGCATGGAACTAAGTTAGGAAGAAAGAGTTAGAACCAACTAGGGGTATAGTTGGAAGAGCCCATTAAATGAAGGGCAAAATAGGAAGTTCATAGAGGAAATAAAAGAAAATTAGAAGAGAGGAGGAAGAGCATTGTCGTGGAAGTGAAGAAGGAGAGAAGAAGAAACCGTGGAGGAGAAGGAAAGAAGAAGAAAAGAAGAGAAAAGAAATCCAAGAAAGCTAGGAAAAGTGGAAATTTTCGTGGATTCAAGGAGAAATCAAGCTTCTAGGTAAGTTCTTTCATTTTTTTCTTCTTGTTTTTGTGAAGAAATGGGTTAGGTTTTGTGTTGGAGAAAAGTTTAGAGAGAGAAAGCTCAATGAGGAAGATGATGAATAGTGAAAGTGGTAGGATTTTTGGGGTTTTTAGTTAGGTTTGGAACTTTCTAGCTTAAGTGAGCATGGAAGGGGCTAGATTGAAGCTTGTTGGAGGTTGTATCAAATTTTTAGGGTTTTGAAAGGGGGAATTTCGAAATTTATGAAGAATTGATGATATTTGTGTTGTGTTTAGGGATTCAAGGGGCTAATCAAGGCCAAGAGGAAGGAAGCTAGTAATCTTTGGAAATTTGCAAGTTTTTGAGGTGGGTAAACTATTTATAGTTTTTGTGCAAAGAGCAAAATGCATGATGTGTGATTTATTGAAAATGATCATGATGATATGATGTTTAGCATGATGAATAAACATTAGAAATGCGATCGTACCATGTCATTCGTTGTGCATGTTTGATATTCGATGAATTTGCATGCCATTCAAGAAATTATGGCATTTTGAATTTGAATGGATTATGTGCTTTGTTTGGGTAAGAGGGGACCGTTTTGACTCATGTGCACAATGACGCCTTAAGCCTTATCCAGGCTGCCCGCTTGTGGCCCACGAGATTTGAAATTTGGACTCGTTTTGATCCACGACGTAAACTCCGGTTTTGTCGTTTTGTTCACGGAACCCTCAAGCCATTGATTGTGCATTTGTATTGAACATTTGAATATGTCTTGAATGGATTTGCATAAACTATGTGATGATATTAAAATGGTGAAATGTCACTTGCTTTGGATGTATTAAATTCTTATATTGAATGTTTTTGCTTGAGTATGATTAGAAATATATGTATATATTGTGGTTGTTTGTGTGGCTCGAAAGCCATTGGCTATAAATGGTTTAGCCACTGAGCTGTCAAGCTCAGCCCATTATATTTTTCCCCTCAGGTGCAGATCAGGAAGACCGGTAATCCTTGCAAGGCGTTTGGGTCGAACTCGAGAGAGTAGCCATTGCATTTTGAGTATTAGTCCTATTTTTGAGTAGCTTTAGTTTGCATATTGGTCATATAGCATCAGCTGTATTTTGAACTTGTGTAAAGTTGATGAAATGTTGATATGTATCCTAAAGCTATGTATGGACTTGTTTATGATGGAAATGAAAAGAAGAGTCTCCTTTATAAATATGCGAAATCCTTTGTATGGCATGAATAATTGTAACTAGTATAATATTGAGATTTGTCAATTGTGTTTGTATAAGAAGGGTTAGGTTGGTTTGGAGAAATTTGAAGTGTATGTGATGTTTGGTTAGAAGATGGAAGTGTTAGGTTGGAAGACTATGGTTTGGGAGAAGTTGTTTTGAGGTTGGACTAATTATCCAGCTTGTGTCCATTAGACGGACATTAGTGTCCGTTTGACGGACACATTCGGGTGGATTTTGGCCCGTTGTCCAGAGTCTGTCCGTTAAGCGGACATGGCTGTCCGTTTAATGGACATATTCGGGTGAGTTTGGTCATTTGTCCAGTATCTGTCCGTTTAACGGACAGTCGTGTCCATTTAACGGACAGGTTCGGATGTTTGTCCGTTGAGCGAACATGGGTGTCCGTTTAACGGACACATTCAGGTGAAATTGGGGTTTTGTCCAGTACGTGTCCGTTTAACGGACATGTGTGTCCGTTTAACGGACAGCCTCGGGAAAGTTAGGGTTTTTGTCCATAGCGTGTCCGTTTAACGGACATGAGTGTCCGTTTAACGGACACTCTCGGGTGGGATTTGGGCATTTAGCCCATTCGTGTCCGTTTAACGGACAGGTGTGTCCGTTTAATGGACATCCCCTGGTTTGCAAATTATGTTATTTTTTGTTGTTTCCAAATGCCAGTTCTCGTTGTCTTGTTGGTCTAGGGTTTGTTGAGATAACCCTAAGGGTTTCCGCTAGCGTTTTCGCTTTTGGTCCGGATCGTTGGGACCCGGGATTGTGGTTCGACCCCCGAGGTCGGGCTTCAGGAACGGGGCTCAACAGGCAAAGCCAGTGATTCGCCGCGATGTCAACAAATCCTCTCGTCACGGCGCGCCATGAAGAAAAAGCTCGCCGCGGCTTGAATCAATTATCTCGTCGCGGCGAGCGATCAGAAGGTACACGTCGCGATGTCAAATAATCCTTTTGCCGCTACGAGCGATCCAAAAACTGCACACCGCGATGTCAATTAATCATCTCGTTGCACGAGCAGACGGGCACCCGAACTTAATTTGGAAAATTCTTTCACTGTATTGACCCGACCCGCTACCCATCCTTTAAAGTCTTGCCGAATTTGGTTAAACAGAGCATTCTTGGAATCGGCATTCATTCGGAGACAGAAGGAGGGGAGACGAGCGAAGAAAGAACAGAGAGGAAGTCACGATTTTACCACCCAGGGTACCCTTCGGGATTCCTTGGGACATTTTTCTGCATAGTTTATTCTTCCATTTCTGTTGCCAACTTCCACCATGGTTAGATTGGAGTCGTTGCGAGTTGTGAAGTCTCCCGTCGTTATGCGTGTCTAGGCGTTTCTTTTCTCTCAAAGATGGAGTGACGACTGGAGTTTTCCGAGCTTCAAAAGAGGAGTAGCTTAATCTGTAGTTTAGCTATGACTCATAAATGCCTAGGTCTAGGATTTGTAACTTGTAGTGAAGATACTTGATTATAGTTAAATGTTGGACATTTAATGTGTTGTTTGGATTAGTAGTTTACATTGTCACGTTTAACTACATTGTTATGAACAGCCGAGTTGGGGTTTATTGCTTTGTAGTTAGATTTGCTTGATTAGAGTTTAATCAAGTGTTGAGCAATGTAATGTGTTATGGATTTGTTTATGTAGAACTTTGAGCTTAAATATATGAAGTCTCATATATGCCCACTTGTGATCTTGTTGATTCTCTTTTATCTGCCTAGTTGTGCTTGATATTGAGTTTATGCTAGATTTCATTTGACCCATTACATTGGCAAGTCCACCGCACACACCAAGATGCGTTTAACAAGGTTTTAAGAAATGGAGTTCATTGATTAAAACCTTGGACTTAAAGAGTCCTTCAGGGTTCTAAGGCTTAAGAGCACTTAATGGGGTCTTAAGAAATGGAGTTCATTAATCAAGACCCTGGACTAAAAGAGAGTCCTTTAAGGTTTACCATTCAAACTTAGTGATTTCTAATCCTATCAAACTAAGATGCGCCTAACGGGATCTTGAGAAATGGAGTTCATTGATCAAGATCTCGGACTTAAAGAGTCCTTTAATGTTCTAAGGCTTAAGAGCACTTAATGGGGTCTTGAGAAATGGAGTTCATTAATCAAGACCCTGGACTTAAAGTGAATCCTTTAAGGTTTATCATTCAAACTTAGTCATTTCTAATCCCATCAATAAGTTTTGAACTGTGATAGCCAAAGCTCATTTTCAAGAGGATTTTATCACTCGTTTTAATATTTTCATTTTCTATTTTCAAAAACCTAAAAATACTTTTTACATGTTTTTTGCAATGCATTTTAGTTCAATAATAGTTTCAAAATCAAACCCGCCCTTTCCTTGCTAATTTCACTTGCGTTTTATTACATATAGGCTAGCTTAGTTCCATTTCATTAGGTTTCGATTAAGTGAGACGACCCGAGGTTGCATCCTATACTGCAATCCTTAGTTTTTATTATTTTTGATTCAGTTCCCAAAGGTTTGATCTTAAGATCGAAACGACAGAGCCGTGATCACACAGTTGCCGTCGAGGAGCCCACCTTTGCAACAATCTTTGTAAAGGTTGTCTTCTTCCTCGCCATACTAAGTGCATGATAGCAAACAAGCTTATCATGTACCGGGAGAGAATAAAAGAAGCCCCATCAGGTCCATCCATCAATTAGTTGTGATATTGATAGTTTACTAAGTGCTTTCTTAATTCTTTGATTTAATCTTCTTGCCTATTTATTTCACTTGTTTAAATTTCATTTTCTTTTAATTAAAAATCCATAACTAATTTGTAGACTAGATAATAGAATAACGGTAACTACTGGTAATCATTATCCTTATAGGATCAACCCCTATTTTCCAGTATTAGCTATAGCTATATCGTGTACTTGTGATAATTCATAATTGACACACTCAGAGAAAAGTCAATCACTCTTGTCCAACCCCTTGCACTACTCTCTAGTACTCCCAAAGGGCTCTCCTCTAATTTTCCATATCTCTCTCCTTTTTATCCTAAGAAAATGTTAAAATCTCTATTAACACAAACGCAACATGGTACCATGTTAGGCCTATCATAGTTGATGATAATTTGTTTTTTTTGTTATTTTCTAGATCTATTTTGTCATTGTTTTTACATTGATTGTTATGGAACTTCTTTAGTTTTTTGGTGAAATTGTACTGCTCTGGGTATTTCTTTGATTTTTGCAGGTTTGTAAAATCACACGGTCTAACCGTGTGATTTTACACGGCCCGTGTAAATTGAAAACAGATGCGCACAAAGTCACTCGAAGGTTACACGGGCAACCCGTGTGATTTTACACGGCCCGTGTAAAGCAGTTATTTCTGACGATTACGGAGTTTTAAATAGAGGAAAGACAGAAGAAAAGGGGGCAGTTTTTGGCTGAGAAACAGAAGACTTTTACAGGGAGAAAGGAGAAGATCGAGAAGGAGGAAGAGAGAACAAAGATCGACAAAGAGCAATTTGGAGATTGAGAGATCAAGATCCAGGACAAAATTGGAGTTCCTTTTTCATCCTTTTTCTATTTTCAATTTCATCCTTCATGTTGATGTTAATTGTTCATTTTGCTTTTACGATTAATTCAGTTATGGACTGATAAGTCAATTTAATTGCAATTATTTTGGACTTAATATTTATTGATTTGTTAAATTGGTATTTATAAATTGATGG
>JANZLH020000409.1:324506-336508 GCA_026770325.2 Erythroxylum fimbriatum
AACTAGATTGAATACATTAACCAATGTTGCCATAATCCGAGCATTTCGAATTAATTTGCGTCGTCTACTTATGATAGGGGTACGTGCCATAATGTTCTACATTGAAATTAAAGGTAGCTAATGTTAGATTCTAATGTCATTAAGTTATGAAATATGTGACTGGGACATAAAAGCAACAAGTGTATAAATTGCTATTCAGCCAAGACTAATCACTTGTTACAACTCAACAAATATCAAAATTCTATCAATCGTCTCCTTTAAGAAAACTCTCAAACATGGTTCACGTCATAATTTGTATAAACATGGTTCACGTCATAACAAGTGTATAAACAGTGATCATAATTTGTCATTGGGTAATTGTCAAAATCGATGCACATGGTTCACGTCATCAATCGCTGCACATGGTTTATGAACAGTATGTGTTCAGTATGGTTTATGCACATGGTTCACATCAAGGTCAAGATACCAGCGATAATAGACAGCGATAGCTTTCTATGGTTTATGCACATAGATAGCTTTCTTGATATCTATCGACAGCGATAATAGACCAGGAGAAGATACCAGATAATAGACCAGGAGAACGTCTTTTAACGTGATAATAGAGCAGATACCTATCGACAGCGAGGAGACCCGATCAGAGAAGATGAGAAGACGGCAGTTCGACGATGGCAAGGAGAGTTCGACGACGGCAGTTAGTGGATTCCCAAACTATTATATTGGAATGAAAGATTGATACCCACCCCTATTGGTGGGTTTAGTGGATTCCCAAATATATGGGAATAAATCCATTACCTTGGTAATGAAACCCTCAAAACAAACATTATTTTTTACTATGATTCCATTCCTTCATTCCCAAACCCCCAAACCAAACGCCCCCTGCATTTTTATGAGCAGAAGTATAAGTACGAAACTCACACTGAACTAGTAATAGGCAATGGTGAAGAGAGAAAGCTTAAATTAAAATTGTGTTTTAATGGTAATAAACAATCAGAAGGTTGGCAAGAATGAAAGGGGCCCCACACAAACTTGTCATACCTGTTGATTTTCTCTAATAGATAGTTTGTTGTGGTTCTTCTACACGTTTTAAATTTGTTTGGCTTGTGTGAAATTCCTCTATATGGGACAAAAGATTGGATCTTTTGAATCTGAAAGGTCAAAAGTTGAAACTTTCGTCTAGGGTTTATTACAATATGTGCCGCAATAAGCCCCCATGATTCACGATGGATAATAATCATTTTAAAGTTTTGATTATGGTTATATTAATGATATTTTGACCTATAATAAAAATTTTAATTTTAATTTCATCTTATGGATATTATTATTATTATTATTATTATTATTATATGAAGGTATGATTAAATTAATTTATTAGTCACCAAAATGGCCAAATTAGTTTTGAATGTGTGGTCATATAATTTATACATTTTATGAAAAAATTATTAGTTGATCGAAATTAAGGACTTTACCCAGAGGTAAATTAATATTCTATAACTAATAAATATAAAGGAGAAAATTGATATACTCTTGTCACATACGTATAGTTATCCAAAGATGTTAGATGTATTTGATGAAGTTTATTTAATTTTCTTATAAAGTTTAAATAGCATTCTAATGATGGTGATGAAATGTATTGTTGTGTTTACCCGAAGGAAACCTGCAATATATTTAATGTATGTGCTTCCTATCTAAATCTGTTATTTAGTAAGCGTTTATATGTTTGCAGTTATTAGCCTTCATTTTTAAGGGTTACCTTGTTCACTAGTCTGAATTTTTATAAATGGAGTAAACAAGTCACTTTCCATTTAGGTGCTTTGGATCTTGACTTGGCATTATTGGAGGATAAGCCTTATGACCTTAATGACATCATTACGAAGATTGAAAAGGCACATTATAAGGCGTGGGCAAGGTCTAACAGGTTATGTTTAAATTTTATGTGAAATGATTGCCAACAACATTAAGTCTACTCTTTCTAGCACCAAAAATCAAAATGCTAAAGATTTTCTTAAACTTGTGGATGAACAGTTTCGTTTTGCTGATAAGGCACTTGCAGGAACACTTATGGCTAAACTTACGACCATAAAGTTTGATGGGTAAAAGAGTATGTTGCAGTATGTCCTTGATATGACTAATATCGTTGCAAGACTTGAGACATTAAGTATGGTTATGGAAGACTCCTTCTTAGTGCAGTTTATTATGAACTCACTTCCTACTGAATATAGACCACTCCACATCAATTATAACACATTAAATGATAAGTGGAATATTGTTGAATTGTCTAGTAAGTTTATTCAGGAGGAATCGAGATTAAAGAAACAAGGAGTTCATTTTATTAATCTAGTGGGTTAAGGAGCTGGAAAGAAACTCAAACCAAAGGCCAAGAATTTTAAGAAGATAGAACCTACTAAAGTTCCACAGGTTGCTGATGGTGAAAGGAAGGGACAAAAGTTAGATAAATGTCACTTCTACAAGAAAGAAGGATATTATCAGAAAGATTGCCTAAAACTTAAGGCTTAGTTTGAAAAGAAAGGTATACATTATGTTTCTGTATGCTTTGAATCAAACTTATCTAAAGTTCTTTCTAATACTTGGTGGTTTGATTCTGGTGTCACTACTCATGTTTCCAATATTATGCAGGGATTCTTTACAATCCAAACTATAAGCCCAACTAACAACTTTCTGTTTACGGGGAATTGAATGAAGGCCCCAGTCGAAGGTGTAGGGAATTACAGGCTGACAGTAGATACTTGGTTTCACTTGGATTTAACGAACACTCTCTATGTACCTTCAATTTCTATAAATTTAATTTATATTTCTAGACTTGATGCTAGTGGATATACCTTTAAGGGTGGACATGGTTGTTTCAATTTGTATAAGAATAATTCCTTTTTTGGTTATGGAATGCTTATGGATGATTTATATAAATTGAAACTTGATGAAGTTTTTTTTTTCTGAATCCCTACTTATTGTTAATCATAATGTTGAAGTGAAATGTAGTTTGGCGAAAGAACATTCTGCTTACTTGTGGCATAAAGGACATATATCCAAAGAAAGGTTAGAAAGATTAGTAAAGAATGAGATTCTACCAAATCTAAATTTTACTAATCTTGGCTTATGTGTGGAATGCATTAAGGGAAAGCAAACCAATCATAGCAAAAAAGGAGACATGAGAAGCAGTCAACTTCTTGAAATATTACACACCGACATTTACAAACTTTTTGACACTCCGTCCTTTAATGGAGAAAAATAATTCATCACCTTTATACATGATTTTTAATAGTATGGATTATATATTTGCTGCATGAAAAATCTCAAGTTGTAAATACCCTTGAGGTGTTTGTAAAGGAGGTTGAGAGACAATTAGACAAAAAAGTGAAAATTATAAGATTTAATAGAGGTAGTGAGTAATATGGAAAGTATGATGAATCTAGGCAGTGGCTTCATCCGTTTGCTAAGTTCCTAGAAAGTTATGACATATGTGCACAGTATATTATGTCAGGTACATCGCATCAAAACGGTGTGGCAAAAAGGCGAAATAGGACATTGATGAATATGGTTAGGAGTATGATGAGTAATTCCTTATTATCCAAAAGTTTGTGGATGTATGCACTTAAAACTACTATGTATCTGCTAAACAGGGTTCCTAGTAAGGCAATTCCTAAAACTCCTTTCGAGTTATGAACTAGAAGAAAACCTAGCTTAAGACACCTGCATGTTTGGAGTTGTCCAGCAGAAGCACCTATCTATAATCCACATGAAAGAACATTAGATTCTCGAACAGTTAGTGGTTACTTTATTGGTTACCCAGAGAAATCTAAAAGGTACAGGTTTTATTATCCAAACCATAGTTCTAGAATTGTTAAAATAGATAACACCAAATTTTTAGAGAATGGTGAAGTTAGTGCGAGTGTTGAAAATCAAGTTGTAGATATTAATGAAATAAGGGTTGATGTTCCATTAACCATAAATGTTCTTAAACCCACAACTATAACAAATGTTGTTCCTACTTTAGAAGATCAAAATAATAAAGAACAACATTTGGATAATGAAGAAGCACTATATGAAGAACCTAACTTACCACCAACTTATGCAAATGAACGAGTTGGTATAGCTTTAAATAAACCTATAAGGGCTAGAAGGTTGACTATTTCTAATGATTATGTGGTTTATTTGCAAGAGTCAGATTATGATTGTGGCATTGATAATAATCTTGTTTCGTTTTCACAAGCCATAGGTAGTAATAAGCCTGAAAGATGGATTGATGCTATGAAAGAAGAGTTTAAATCAATGGCCCAAAACAATGTCCAGGATATTGTAGACTTACCAGAAGGTTCTAAACGAGTTGACTTTAAATGAGTTTTTAAGACTAAACGTAACTTGAATGGTAATGTTAAAAGATATAAAGCTAGACTTGTTGCCAAAGGTTACACTCAGAAATATAACATTGATTATAAGGAGACTTTTTCGCCTATCTCAAAGAAATATTTATTGAGAATAATTTTAGCATTAGTGGCTCAATTTGATATAGAGTTGCATCAGATGGATGTGAAAACAACCTTTCTGAATGGGGATCTTGAGGAGGAAGTTTACATGGATCAACCTAAAAGTTTTTTCGTTATAGGTAAAGAAAGTATGGTGTGTAACTTGAAGAAGTCAATATATGGACTTAAACAAGCCTATGTTGAAAAAATTCTTGAGAAATTTAACATGAACAAATACTCAATAGGTATAACCCATATTCAAAAGGGAGATAAGTTTAGTCTTATGCAATGTCCAAATAATAATGTGGAATATAAGAAAATGGAAACAATTTCATATGCTTTTGTTGTGGGCAGTTTGATGTACCTACAAACCTGTACTAGACTTGACATCAGTTTTGTAATAAAGATGCTGGGTAGATATCGAAGTAATCCTGATATTGATCATTGGAAGACTGCAAAGAAAGTGTTGAGATTTTTTCAAGGAACAAAGGATTACATGCTCACTTATAAGATGCCTGATCATTTAGAAGTGATTGGATATTCAGATTCATGGTCAACGTTTTGCTATTTGTTCTTATTAGCTAAAGAAGCAATCTTATGAAAAAGTGTCAAACAGTTTGTCATTGCTTTATCCACTATGGAACCAGAATTTGTAGCTTGCTATAAGGCTACAATTCAAGCATTATAGCTGCGAAACTTTATTTCAAGGCTTGGGGTTTTCGACATAGTAAGCAAGCCACTGAAAATTTATTGTGATAATTGTATAGCAGCCTTCTTCTCTAAAAATGACAAATACTCCAGTGGCATAAAACATATGAAATTAAAGTATTTTGTTGTTAAAGAGGATATTCATAAACAAAGAGTACATATAGAACATATCAGGACGAATCTCATGATTGCAGATCCTCTAACTAAGGGTTTACAACCGAAGACATTCAAAAAACATGTGTTTAGGATGTGTCTTAGTTGTATCAATAATTGATAATAACGTTTGATGATGATGTTTTAGCACTCTGGAGCTCAATAATAATATATTTCTAAATTTTATATTTCTTATTCATTATTTTTATGTATACATGATTGTTAAATAAGAAATTTGTATGCATTGTCACAACAATTATGTGGACTATATGTTGTTTATATACAATGTATGAACCTAAACATAATAAGTTCTTAATTTAGTGGTATATAGAAGGGAGTATATAACTATACTATGTATGACATCTATAATCCACATTATGTGATTTGTTGTGTTGAGGTGCTTATGATGTTAACAGTTTATCAAATTTAACTTTGCTAGTCTTATGTTATACTATTAAATATAATGATGAAACAACCGGACAAGTAGGAGAGTGTAAGAAATATAGCCTGATGTTATAGTCCATATTTTTTATAAGCCCATATTAAACTTGATTTAATATAGCCTGATGTTATAGTCCATATTTTTTATAAGCCCGTATTAAACTTGATTTAAGGTTTTCTTACTTTAATAGTATGTTAAATCTTGACTGTTAATCTAGTATTTGATGGACGCACAAGATTTATTGTTAGCAGAGAAATGTGTATAAACTAGTCATCTCTTTACCCTAATTAAGTACAGATGAAAATAAATACAAAACGAAGGTATTTTATGTATTAAGTTATCCATCAAGCTGTTGTAGAGAAAGAGGGTTAAGAGAGAAACTATTTTGTGATTGTTAAAAGTTCTCTTTATATCACGACAAATTTTGCTCAAAACAAATGATTTATTCGCTTTATTTATATTATTATTATTATGATGTTAAAAATATAAACGGGCATTCTTAATTTAGGTATGATTATTTCTTTAATATTTGAACATTAAGATCGAAAACCTTACGAGAGACTGGAAAGAGGCCCCGGCCGGCGAAAGGTTACCGAACACAATGGAAACGAAGAAAATTAAGGGGTACAGGTGGACGTCGTCTTGTCATATCCGCGTTGTCCTTGCGATCTTTTCCTTTTCTTAAACTTCATCTCATTGGGTTTTTACATGTCTTACAAATAGGGTAAGTGGGCCCCCTGTTTCATTATGGATGGACCCCTTTTTTTTTTGTTACAAGGAAATTAAACAAAACTGATTGTCCTCCTCCTTCTGGAGTTTAGGTTTTCGTTGTATGTAACTATATATAAGGCGTACACTCCAAGCCTCACTCCATTCAACTTCCTCTCTCTAGCTAGTACCCTGGGTCTATGCGCAGTCAAGCTGTGACTTGGGAGCCCGGCGTTTCTTTGTTTCCAGCGGTGTACGTACTCTCTCTCTTTCTATTCAGTGTTTCACTCTAAAATTCTGAGTTTTCACCATTTTGAGCGTGGTAGAGACTGTGGGAAGTTTGTTGTACTGACGATGCTCTGTTGGGTTAAAGTGAGTCTCGGTTAAATTTTCCGGAGAGTTCTGGATGGCATATATGTGCGCAGACAGTGGGAATCTAATGGCAATAGCCCAACAAGTCATAAAGCAAAAACAGCAGCAAGAGCAGCAGCAGCAGCATCACCAACAACAACAGCCTTTGGCCCTTACTTCACTGCCTTTAAATCCTTGGCTTACTACAATGCCTAGGAACTCCAGCCTGGGTTACGGTGGCGTCGCTGGAGCTGGCTTATACGACCCTTTTCAGGTCAACGGCGAAGGCGACACCGACGAGCCTGGGTTCCAGTTCCCGCATATGGAGCAACACTCCGGTGGGTTTAGATACTCCGGTTTTGATGGCTGTGCTGTTGGTGGTGACTTTGATTCTGATGAGTGGATGGATAGCTTGATTGGTGGTGGAGACTCAACTGATAGTTCGAATCTGCCATCTATATGCGACGCGTGGCAAAACAATGATGATTTCGGGATTTACGGTCCTGATCCGTTTGTCAGTTGCCCGAGTCGACTCAGCGTCGGTTGCTCTCCACCATCGGATCTCAATCGACTTATCTTCCCGGAAACGCACAAAGCCCAAAATTCGCTCCAGGTACCATCCTGGGCTCCATTACCGCCGCAGACGGTGGTGAAAGACGCAACGTTGCCAAATCTTCCACCGCGGACGACACTTGAAATCGATGACGCCGGTTTCTCGTCGATTTCGCTGGAAACTGAACCAGTGTCGCCGCTTTTAAAAGCCTTAATCGGCTGCGCTGAACTCTTTGAGTCAGAGCCCGAAAGAGCTGCGAAATCGCTGGTTGAACTTAGAGACTCGGTGTCTGAAAACGGAGATCCAATAGAGAGAGTTGCGTTTTACTTCACCGAAACTTTGAACAGCCGACTGTCTCTACAAGCAGAGAAAAGCTTGACCGTATTCGAGTCTACAAGTGAGGACTTTATTCTCTCATATAAAGCGCTAAACGACGCTTGCCCATTTTCGAAGTTCGCTCATTTAACGGCGAATCAAGCAATTCTTGAAGCTACAGAGGGAGCTAGCAAGATTCACATAGTTGATTTTGGGATTCTTCAAGGTGTTCAATGGCCTGCTCTTTTACAAGCTTTAGCTACTCGCGCCGCCGGAAAACCCAACAGAATCCGGATCTCCGGCATACCGGCTCCTGCACTGGGTGAGTATCCAGCCGCTTCTCTGTTTTCTACTGGTAATAGGCTTCGAGATTTTGCAAGACTTCTTGATTTGAACTTTGAGTTCGCGCCCATTTTGACCCCTATACAAGAGTTGAATGAATCGTGCTTTCGTGTGGATCAAGACGAGGTTTTGGCCGTGAATTTCATTCTTCAATTGTATAATCTATTGGATGAGACTCCAGTTGCTGTAGAGACAGTTTTAAGACTGGTAAAATCGCTTAATCCGAAGATTGTTACTTTAGGTGAGTATGAAGTGAGCTTGAACCGGGTTGGATACTTGCAACGGTTTAAAAATGCACTGAGATATTACTCTGCAGTCTTCGAAACTCTTGAGCCAAATCTGAGCAGAGATTCACCAGATAGACTCCAGGTTGAGAGATTGCTGCTTGGTCGCAGAATTGCCAGTGTTATTGGGCCAGAGGACACGGAAAGCAGAAGGGAGCGTATGGAGGATAAAGAACAGTGGCGGGTTTTAATGGAAAACTCGGGTTTTGAATCAATTCCGCTAAGTCATTACGCAAGGAGTCAAGCTAAGATACTCCTGTGGTACTACAACTACAGTCCCTTGTATTCTCTATTCGATTCGCAAGCTGGGTTTATGACTCTGGCATGGACTGAGGTGCCTCTGCTTACTGTTTCGTCATGGCGTTGAAGATGGATCTTGGTTTCTGACTAAGTTTCCACCTAGTATTTTTGTACTGTGGTGTGAAACAATTTAGCTACGTCATTCATGGATTCTTCAGGTGTCGGTTTGATCAGACAAAAGACCGGTCTTTGTTTAGTTATAGTTTGATCTGAACCCGTGAATTTACCAACTCTTTAGTCCAAATCACGTAGTTGTTAATTGTTCAATTTGATCACTCGATGTATGCATGCAATTCCCTCTCACTTTGTTTTAGGTTCTTGTTATAGATTTGAAACCTTTTTAGTGCAAATTGTATAAACCATGGAAAAGGGAACTCAAGTAGAAGAGAAAAGGGCGTCCTTCCTTATTGTTTGTAATATTAATATGTACATAAGTACTTACAAAACTTTGAAAACAAGTTTTTAGTTTATGTTGCGCGTCCATGATTGAATAAATAAAAAAGCTGGAATGGAAGGGCGTCTAAACTTTTGTGGTCTCCTGCAGCTTGAATAACGCTTATAATTCCTCTAATTTCAAGTGATCTGCTTTCGCTTGCCTGTCTGACTAAAAGCTTATAAGTACTTGTGGCCTGTTTGGTCTAAAGTATAAAATTTGCTAGAGAAGTTGTATGTTCAGAGAAGGGAATGACCCCCACACAAATCAAGCGCAGGTTCTTACTATTTATAGATTGTCTTATATACTACAGTACAAACTTGTTATACATGCAGTAAAACTAGCAACGCAAAAATTGAAATAAGAAATATGCACTACTGTCTAACTGAAACCTAAAGACTAGGGATTACCACAACTAAGTCAAAGATTTAACAAACAACTAGTAATTCAAAACTTCCAATAGCCTCCCTCAATCTTAATCTGATCGAACACAGATTCAGATTGTGCCGCAACTCTGAAAATTGTCAAACTAGAAGGGGCTTTGTAAAAATATCAGCAATTTGATCCTGGGACGATATGAATCGAACCTCTAATGCTTTTGCTGCCACTTTCTCTCTCACAAAATAAAAGTCAACTTCTATAAGCTTTGTTCTTGCATGAAACACTGGATTTGCAGAGAGATACATTGCCCCCAGATTATCGCACCACAAACAAGGTGGTCTGATCTGATAAACTCCCAATTCACCAAGTATGGATTGAACCCAAATTAATTCTGCAATAGCATTGGCCAAAGCCTTGTATTCTGATTCGGTACTGAATCTGGAGACTGTAGACTGCTTTCTAGAGCTCCAAGATATCAAGTTTGGGCCAAAAAATACAGCAAAGCCTGCGGTTGATCTTCTGTCTTTAGCACAACCTGCCAAATCCGCATCCGAAAAGGCACTAAGCAGTGTTGAATTTGACTTTCGAATAGTTAAACTAACATCATTTGTATGCTTCAAGTACCTTAATATCCTCTTCGCAGCAATCCAATGTATCTTTGTTGAACAATGCAAATACTGACACACCTTGTTTACTGCATAAGAAATGTGAAGACAAGTGAGTGTCAAGTATTGAAAGGCTCCAACAGTGCTTCGATATTTGAAAGCTTCATCTTCATCCAAGGCTTCTCCTTAATCTTTCTGCAATCTCTGTGAAGTAGTCATTGGAGTGCTCACTAACTTGCAATTACTCATGCCCATCTTTTCCAAAATGTCATTAATATATTTTTTCCGAGTCAAAATGATGCCTCCCTGACTACAAGTAACTTGTATTCCCAAGAAATAATGAAGCTTTCCCAAATCTTTAATTGCAAATTCAAACTTCATCTTTTGTAGTAGAGTGCTTGTGAACTGATCTGAGGAGCTAACGAAAATTATATCGTCTACATAAATGAGCATATAAGTTGTAATTCCATCTTTATTGTAGACGAACAATGAGACATCTGCCTTTGATAAGACAAACCCAATTTCTTGTAGTTTGCTACTGAGTCTTGAATGCCAAGCTCGAGGAGCCTGTTTCAACCCATGAAATGCCTTATTCAACCTGCAGACATATTCAGGGCGCTTCTTGTCCTTAAACCCAGGTGGTTGAGCCATGTATACTTCTTCTTCAAGAATACCGTGCAAGAAAGCATTTTGTATGTCCAAATGCCTCAAGTTCCATCCTCTCGACACTGCTATAGATAAAACAAGTCTGATAGTTGATGGTTTAACCACAGGGCTGAACGTATCCTCATAGTCTATTCCATGTTGTTGTTTGAACCCCTTTACAACTAACCTGGCTTTATATCTGTCAATGCTTCCATCTGTTTTTCTCTTCAACTTGAATCCCCATTTACACCTGACAATATTTTGACCGGAACAAGGTGGAACCAATGACCATGTTTTATTCCGAGAAAGAGCCTTCATTTCATCATGTATAGATGCCTTCCAATTATCATCTTGTAGTGCTGCAGTATAATCAAGAGGTTCAGTTATAGCAGCCAAGCAATCATATCAAACAGTATCATCTGTGAACCGTTTTGGCTTGCGAATATTATCTTGGAGCCTAGTTTGCATCTGATGTTTGGTCACTAGATCATTCCTTTGTTGAAGTTGAGAATCCTCGGCAGTTTGAGAATCCTCGGTAGCAACACTTGATAATACATTCCCTTGTTGAGAATTCTCTGCAAAATCAAGATGAGTTTGCACAAAAACATGATGATAATTACCATTTTGGTCACTAGAAGAAGATGCAGAATTGTTGATAGTTGAAAGAGAAGTATGTTGAATCAATACAAAAGGAAGGACAACAAACTTCAAGAGGACTAGTGGAAGGAAGAGTATAATTGATTTTGTCAGTGGAGAAAGGAAATTTAAATTCATTAAAAATGACATCACAAGACATATAAACTCGACCAGAGCCACGATGAAGACATTTATAGCCTTTATGCATGTTGTTGTACCCAATAAACACACACTCTTGAGAACGAAATTATAGTTTGTGAGCATTATATGGACGAAGATTGGGCCAACAAGCACACCCAAATGTCCGAAGAAAATTGTAATTTAGCTTGGAACCAAAAAGCCTTTCAAGAGGAGTGTCAAAATTGATTATTTTACTGTTGATTGATAAGAAAGCAAGAAGATAAAAAAGCCTTATCCCAAAAATGCACCTGCATTGATGCTTGTGACAAGAGAGCAAGTCTTACTTCAACAATATGCCGATGTTTACGCTCATCTGCACCGTTTTGTTGATGGGTATGAGGGCAGGAAACATGGTGTGAGATGGTTGTTTGTTTAAAAAAAGAATTAAGACATTAATATTCCCCTCCCCATTCAGTTTGAACACAAAGAATTTTTTTATTCAATAATAACTCAACATGCTTTTGAAATTGAAGAAAAACTTGAAACAC
>JANZLH020000409.1:404679-419882 GCA_026770325.2 Erythroxylum fimbriatum
GGAGAGAAAGACATCAAATCTGGTGCCGAAAGGAAGGGTGTTGTTCACAATACTGTTCAATTGCATTTTGCCGAGATTAAAGTCAAGACATCTGGTAAAGACACTGGATGAGCAGTGTATCTTTCATCTGTTTAATCACCACCCCATAGATCTACCATTTCTGATCTATCAGTATATGGTAAAGGCAATGAAGGATTCGAATAACTATTCTTATGGAATGTTATTAACAAGAGTTTTCAGAGAATCTGGTGTTCGATTGGAGTGGGGAAACAGAATAAAGAGACCTGTTAAAAGTTACATTGATTCAACATCTATAGGAAAAATGGGTCTGAGACATCTGGACAAGGGAGAAGCAGAGTCTGAAAAGAAAGCAAGAACTGAGGGGGAGCGTGCGACGAAGAAATCTCTTGTGAAAAGTTCTAGGTCTCATCCTAAAGAGACAAAGCCTATGAGTGTGCGAGTCATTGAAGAAGGTGCTCTGAAGCGTAAAGAGGAGACACTCCTAAGTGACATCTCAAAGCAAACTAGAAGGTCACCTAGAGTGCGAACCATACGACAGTAATTAGCCAAGAAATCCAGAGAGTCCAATCAGGTGAAGAATTCTGAATTGCGAACACTGAAAGCAACAAGGTTGTTAGCCTCAATTCTACGAGAAGACTCAGCCAAACAGGCTAAAAAGACTGAACGAAAGAGGAAATTGGAGCCTGAAAAGCAGAAGCCCCAACCTCAAAAGTCACCTAGGCTGAGAAGAGCCAGCATTAAGAAAACAGAAAGTCAGACGAACGACAAGATTTCTAATGAGGTCAGGTAAAAGGAGAATATCTTTGTTGCAGAGGAAGTTAGTTTGGGAGAAGTCTCTACTAACGTTGAGGACATTCACACTGTGAATGATAATCCTATGTTTGAAGAAGTATTTTCTACTGCTGCTCTAATTGGTCAATCTGAAGAAATCAGATTAGTTCCAGTAAATACTTTTTCCCAATCAGGACTAGATATCCAGGAGAGGGCTACACCCACTGTTGTTCAAGAGGAAGAGCCAGCAGAACACAGTGAGGTACCGTTTGACTCATTTCCACTTCTACGAAAAGAGGATTTGGAAATCAGAGTGGTTGAAGAAGTTGAGAAGAAAAGGAGGAGCAATTCAATAATAATCAGGGAAAAACCAAGGAAAGAAGTGAGGGTATATTACAAGCCAATTTTGGTAAATGAAAGTACTGTACATCTGTTGGGAGAACGCGACATATGCTTCTCTGAGCATTTGAGAATAGTTGCAAAGACACCATATGCAACACATCTGCCATATAAACCTCACACTATCTTTCCAGTTTTAAAGACCACTATGATAAAAATTGTGCCTGACATCGAACCACTGTATTACACGGTATGTGATGCTGATAAGGGGAAGAAGAAGATACACCCAAAACCCGTGTTCGATGATATGACTCAGGAGCAAATTGAAGACGAAGTGCGTCAAATAGAGGACGCGTGTGATCTAAAGTGGAAGGCAAAAGCTATGTGCATTTATCAAGATCCAGGAACAAGTGGAAGCAGATTCACGACAAATGATCAAGAGGGAGGAATACTACGTGAAGGACAGTATTATTCCATGAAGATTGCAGATATGGAATGTTCAATCGTTGTTATGAAGACCATTCTGCGCCAACGACCATTGTGGGACATTACTTCAATGGAAGAAATTCTACCTTGGCTTGGTCGACCACTTCCACGACTATCTGTTCCTGATGACCTTGACCTTCCTGAACCAGACCTACCTGTTCCACCGCCTCTCCTACAAGTTATTGAAACCATTGTTTCAACTGAAGACACTTATTCTACAACTGTTGCCATTGTTGAAGACCAACCCAAAGAAACAGGACAACTGAATGCAGCTGAACCGCCCAACTTACAGCAGCAAGTCAATAAGCTCGTAAAAGATATGAAGAAACTGAAGAAAATGATGAAGAAGATTGTGAAGCATTGTGACTTATAGTCATTTTTGATTCATAACAAATAGTGGGAGAAGCGTCGAGGAAAAGAAGATTAAAAACAGGGGGAATTAGTGACGAAGAAGAAAAGAAAAGAAATTATATCAGAATTTCTTTTACCTTTGTATTTTTGATTTTTTTAAATCTTTCATGTTTCTAATGAAGGTATTTGTTATCATCAAAAAGGGGGAGATTGTTAAGTCAAAATGACTTTACGATTAATAATTTTGATGATATATAAAAAGCAGACGGAAGTTAAATGTAAAAACAGACGAATGAAAAAGCAGACGGAAGCAAAGTTAGAGAGCAGACGGAAGCTAAGTACAAAAGCAGACGAAAGCAAAGTTACAAAAGCAGACGGAAGCAAAAAGTAGACGAAATAAAAAGCAGATGAAATAAAAAGCAGACGAAATAAAAAGCAGACGGAAGCTCAACAGAAAGCAGACGAAATAGAAAGCAGTCGGAAGCTTAGCAAAAAGCAGACGAAATAAAAAGCAGATGGAAGCTTAGCAGAAAGCAAACGGAAGCTTAGCAAAAAGTAGACCAAAGCTTAGCAGAAGGCAGACGAAATAAAAAACAGACAAAATAAAAAGCAGATGGAAGCTCAACAGAAAGCAGACGAAATAAAAAGCAGACGGAAGCAAAAAGTAGACGCTACAAAGCAGACGAAAGCATCAGTTTGAGTTAGTTACAGAACTCAACTGATTAACCATTTCTTTAAATAATCAAGAAGCAGTTATCAAAGAAGCAGTTGAAGACTAAACTATAAATATGAGTCGAGATAGAAGACTGAAACAATTTTTTTGTATCCAACTATTGAACTTACAAGAGAAATTACTGTGTGAACATTGCTAGAGTAATATTTTTCTGTAACAAGCTCTATACACTATTCAAGTTTGAAAGTGCTACAGCTAACCTGAAGAGGCTAAGTGAAAAAGAATACTGATTGTAAAGAGACCTGAAGAGGCTCAGCGAAAAGAATACTTGTAAAAGTTTGAGAGTTAGTGGAATCTCAGAAGATTATCTGAGGACTGGACGTAGCCCACGGTTTGGGGTGAACCAGTATAAAAATTACTGTGTCAAGATCTCTCAACTATCTCTATTTCATTACTGTGATTTTTGATATCTCTAATACGCAAGGTTTTAGAAAAACGTTTACAAACAAGAGTTAAAGTAATTTGTAACTGAACAAGTTTTTGTTCTAAACAAGAAGTTTTCATTAAAAAGGGGTTAACGAAAAAGTTATCACAATTCAACCCCCCCTTCTTTTGTATTTGTATATCGTTGTATTAACGTGTGATTCACTTCAATATTGATAGATGAATATCCATTCCCACCGATTGTAATTGTTAAAGCCATTGAGTTTGATTTGCAGCTTTAGTTAGATGTTAAGAAGAAGTTGAAGGTTGTAGAAGATCATTTAGCATAGACATAAATTTAGGTACTGATGTTTTCACGCCTAACTATAATTTGGATACTAATACTAAATGTGATAATTAAAAGATTCCAAGAATCCAACAAAAGGTAGAGATTACAAGAAATAATCACAAGACAGAATTCACTCAAAATTTCAAATAAAAGCATGATGTTTAGACTTTGAGCTTTCAAAGTATATAACCTTAACTTAGAGTACCAACTTGGGTGTCCCCATCCTATTAATGGCATCAACTGAGGCATTTGAAAAATCCAACACCATTAATTAAAACTCAAAAGAGAAGGCTTCAATGATAGAGAGTTGTTGCCAATTAGAAAGGGATTATGCATCACCTTTTAGGAAGTTCATCTTAAGCAAGTCACCTTTTAGAAGACCTATTGCTTTTGAGAAAATTATTCAGACCCGAAGAACAAAAAAGAACATGTAAAAGTTATCATTAAAATATAAAAAAATAAAAGAAAGGCGCAATCCTAGATTTCATAGGAAATCACCCTAGTCTAAAAGTCAAGATGAAGATCCCAGCGATTCTTTATGGTAGGGGAAATTCCTATTCAGTTGTCCAATGTTGTTTCTTTTATAAAGCTTCTTACCTCGTTTAGCAAAAATTATGGGAAGAAAGTTGAATTGTGGCATGAGAAAATAGAATCAAAAATATCTATATTGGCCATAAGTCTAGGAATTCTAAAAAAAGTAGTGCTAAAGAAATGGCTAATAATATAGCTCAACGTATGAGACCATTATACATCAAAGCCCATACTGATTGCAGATCAACCTCAAGAGTTTTGGTTAATAATAGGTCAACTATAAATATTATGTTGACCAAAATGATGAAAGTTTTAGGTAAAAAATGATACAGACTTGATCCTGATTGAAGTTTCTACTGTCTCATTTACGGGCGAGACTACTAAGACATGGAGAATTCTCTCGGTAAGTGTCATAGTAGGGGAGAATTCCTCGTTAGCAACCTTCTTTATTATAGACACACATGTGAACTATCAAATTCTGCTAGGAAGAGATTGGATTCACTCCAATTTATACATTCCTTGGTCTTTCCATCAACTTCTGCTTTTGTTGAGAGAAGACGAAGTGGAAATTGTCTGGGCATATTCTAACCCTTTTTGTTGTAAAGTATATGTGGTAGAGACAAAATTCTATAATGATTAAGTGAAGTCAGTTCAACTTTGAAAGTTATATTGAGGAGAATGTTCAAAACATAAGGATGAAGAAAAGATAAGGTCAAATTAAAAAATGTTGGTAAAAATAACTACCATGGTACCTTTTTTCTTTATTAGAGTCAGAAATGTTAGTAAAAAAACTACCATTGTTATTGCTAATAGGTTGATGGAGGTTTCGATTATAGAGGAACCAAATAAACATGCTTTCACAAAGAGAAGTGGTGGTAGCTGCAACTACAAAAATCAAGTGTCAAATGCAACAAATCATGGAGAATTCTAAGGAACTAGAAAGGTGTAAGAATGTCGAGTTAGTTTTTGATGAGAAAGAATTCTCAATATAGAATGAGGATCAAGGTAACAATTTGAAATCTGCTTTAAGGAAGATCGATAATTTTAGGAGCCAAATTTAAGAACCACTTAAGAAAGTAAATTTGAGTTTCTTAAGAGAATTTTGAAAGGGAGACTTATTAGTAAAAACATAAATCCAAGAATAAGAGGAATTAGTTAAACTCCTGAAGGAATTTAAGAACTGTTTTACATGGGACTATACTAAGATGCTAGAAGGTTCATAAAACACAAACTTCCAATAAAGTCAAAATTTGCTTTTACCATCAACCTCCTAAACGTTGGTCCAAATAAGTCAATCTAAAATTAAAAAAGAGATTGAAAAGTTATGTAAGGCTAGTTTTATTAGACTAGTCATATATATTGAGTGGCTAGCGAATGTTGTACCTGTAGTCAAGAAAAATGGCAAGTTAAGATTGTATGTTGAATTTAGGGATTTGAATGTTACTACCCCTAAAAATGTGTACACGATGTCAATTTTTAATATTTTAATTTATGCAACAACTAAACATTCCTTATTTTCTTTTATGAATTGTTTTCTGGTTACAATCAGATTCTTATAGTTGAGGACGATATCCCTAAAATAACCTTTAGATGTTTGGATCAATAGGAACATTTGAATGGGTTATGATGCCTTTTGGCTTAAAGAATATTGAAGCCACTTATTAGAGGGCAATGAATGCTTTAATTCATCATCTAATATGCCATACATTAGAAGTTTATATAGATGATATTGTTGTTAAATTAAAAAAAAGAATGAATTATATCTAAAATTTAAGGGAAGCTTTCCAAAGGATGAGAACACATACGTTAAAGTTAAATCCCTTGAAGTGCATTTCTGGAGGTAAAGTAGGAAGCGTCTTAGGGTTCTTGGTCCATTAAAAGGGAATGAACTAGACAAAAATAAGGTGAAAGTAGTTCTTGAAGCAAAACCACCTTAAAATAAGATGAAACTTTAAAGTTTTTTAGGCTAGATAAATTTTGTCATAAGAGCTTATTGCTAATTTGGTTGATAAAATGAAAGAATTCTCAGATCTTTTTAAGTTGAAAATTTTAAAGGAATTTTGATGGGAAGAAAAACATTAGATGGTTTTTGATAAGATGATGGAATAACTAGTTAAGCCCTAGTGATGATAGTGCCATAAAAGGGAATACCTTTGAAGTTATACACTTCTACCATAGATAAATTTATTGGTTGCTACTAGCTTAAAATAATAAGGCAGGCCATGAGTAGATTGTTTACTTTTTGAGTAAAATGTTGATACCAATAGAAAGGAAGTACATTCCTATCATGAAATTATGATTGGCGCTTTATTTTTCTTGTTTAAAATTAAGTTATTATTTCCTTCAAAATAGGGTATATGTGGTTTTGTAAATCGATTTGATGAAATATATGCTGAATAAACTAGTCATTTAAGGGAATATTGGAAAGTGGCTTATGACTCGTATATATTTTAACTTGATATATTATCCTTAAAAATTAGTAAAGGGACAAACGTTAGTAAGCCATCCAATAATAGAAATTCAAGAGGACATGGAGCATTTAGTGGTTTCCTATGAAAAGAAGCTTTAAGAGTTAAAATTCGATGGTTACATCATAAAGAAGTCAACTGGCATTGGGTTTTTTATTACTTACGAAATGGAACAAAAACTTTTCTTTCTCTTAAGATTGACTTCCTATGTACCAATAATTAGGCTGAATATGAGGTTCTAATAATTAGGTTAGAACTCCTAGTAGATTTTGGAGTTAAAGAAGTTCTCACTATAGGATATTCCCAGCTAGTATTGCGGCAAATGGTTGGAGAATATATATGTGTAAGTATAAATTTATCACTTTATTATATAGTTGTTATTCAATTATTAAAATTATTTGATGAGGTAGAATTCTAACATATTCCTTGAGGAGAGAATTGGGGTGAATGAACATTCTTAAATTGCTTCTGGGATAAGAATGTTCAAGGATTTAATTCATATATATGTTGTTATATAAAGAAAATGTCATCCGTCTACCTACAAAAGAGGGATTTTCTTAAATGTCTTCAACATTAGTAAAGAAGTCATTTAGGATTGTAGGGAATAAATTTAAAACTTTTTAAAGAACATCAATATGAAGACACCTCTCAAAATTAACTTAAAAGAACTCAAATTTTTTATTAATTGAAGGAGTCTTATCTTAGCGAGCAATGATGGACTTCTTTCAAGATGGCTTAGGATGCCCGAGGTATTAATAGTAATAAAGCAAGTTTATAAAGGGGTATGTGGAGGCCATCAGCATGGTATTAAGATGATTTACTTGTTAACAACATATTATTTTACTAAATAGGTGGTGGCTCAATACATGAAAAAGGTCAAATAAGTTGATTTAATGCAAGTCTTTAAAGAATATATTAATCAATTTGGGATTTAATTTAATGCAATTCTTTAAAGAATATATTATTCATCAATTTGGGATTCTACATTCAATAATTAGTGACTAAGGAACTATGTTTAGTAGGTATAAAGTCAAATATTTTACTACAGTTTATGGCATACAATTACTAAATTTGACTCCCTAGTATGCCCAAGCTAATAGGCAAGATGAGGCATCAAATAAAAGTATTCATTGAAATCCTAGAAAAGATGCTAGAGGAGAATCCCAAAGAGTGGCATAGGATTTTATTTGAGACCTTATGGGCACATCATACTTTTAAACACGCTATTACAAGGATTAGTCCAATTATTCTGACTCATGTCCACGATGTTATTCTCCATGTAGAAATAGTAAATCCATCTCTAAAATTGGATAAACAGAATGCTTTAAAGATGTTTGAATATTCAGATGCAATGATGATGGAATTAATAGATCTAGATGAAGTTTGTCTCTAGGCTTTGAATAACATGATTGTACAAAAAGAGAAAGTGGCAAAGTTTTACTACAAAAGAGTTCATAATTATGAATTCCAAGAAGTTGATATAGTGTGGAAGTTGATTTTGCCATCTGTAATGAAAGACAGAGAGTGGGGAAAGTGGTGCCCTTATTGGGATGGTTTTGGTAGGTAAGTGATCTAGCCTGGAAGGTAAACCTTATAGACATTTTGTTAATGGTAAATATTTAAAATCTTATTTTCCTACTCTATAAGAAAAATCATGAATAAAAGAATATGAATAGAATTCTCTAAATCAGATAACAAAAAACCAAATTGATCATCTAAACAATAATTATTATAAAGAAATGAGAAATCCATATTCAAATACACTAACCTATAACCAATAAAATGTTTACAAAATATAAAGAATTTAAAGTTGATTCATGCTAAAAGACCAAATCTTGCCCTACTGCTTGATATAGGAAACTTGATCTTCCTTTGCCTATTAGACTGCAAGGGTGGACGAAGCGAAAGTGAGAATGTCGGCTTGAATAAGGCAAAAATTGGTGAGAATCCAATGCCCCGAAAACCTAACCTCCAAAAGATTCGTCCACGAAGGGTGTTTATTACCTCCAAAGGTGGACTTCTTCCTTTTACCGCATTAGTGATTACCCAGCTCTTTAGCCATTTGTTTGACCTCATTAAATTCCTGATTGGGCTAGTTAGCATCTTATTTTAGAGTCTCTTATTTTTGTCAAAGTACCTTAATGACTCTTTTGTTTTTTATAACCTAATCCTCTAGGAAATTATATTCTTTCTTCGACTTTTGAATTCTTGCTGAGATATTTTGGGCTTGAGCTTATTCTGCCTCATAATCCTCTTAATGTTTTCTTAAGAGACTTAGTCTCTTATAATAAAAAGTAGTAAAGATAGGACTTCTTAAAAGAGTAAAATACCTTTTAAATTTTATTCATAACTCCTTTAATAACAAACAATTAGGTTACTAACCAATATAGTACGTCATGCTAAAAAAGGAGTTATGTTGAAACTCAGTCAAAAATTGGAGTTCTTATTGCATCATAAGTTTTATGGACTCCTTGATTCTTGTCAACTTCTTATAATTAATTAATGATATAATACGAGAAGGAATTTCAAGTGACATATCTAAGAAACTTAGATTAAAGGCTTCTTCTGAGGTTACTTCATTTTCCAAACATCTCGTGCCTACAAAATATGGAATTAATTATAAAAAGTCTAAAGAATTTTTGTAAGAATGAAGGGAATTCTTACTTTACCTCTAGAAAAGTGGCTTCAATGGTTTTTGGCTAAAGAGAACTTTTGATTCTCCCAAATGTTGGTTCATGGGAAAGGGCAAAAGGTGGTGGGTTTGACACCAAGTAATCTGTGAAAGAAAATCAATTATATAAAATTATGGTGAGAATAAAGTAAAAAAAGTTAGGAAAAATGAGGTACCATCATTGATGTCTTCTATGATCTTTTCAGGAGTAGAAGAAGTCTATTTTATAGGGGCAATCTCTTCAGTAATAGGATTAGTGGTTCCAGCTTCTTCAAGTAACTTAGTGGCGGAACGAGTTGATTTTTAAGCTATCTTAGCCTTTTAAAGCTCGAAGCAAATTGAGGCTTCTCTTTAAACTTCCTCTTAATGGTAGGGTTTGTAACCATGCTTTTTTATGATAAATAGTATTTTCCTCTTCTTCACCTTTGGCATTTAGAATTTTGAAATCTAAAGCAACCAAAGTTTATGATAGAGATAAAAATTAAATTATTTCTAAAAGACCAAAGCAATAAGAAGTACCTTTAAGGATGGTAGAATTTGAATGAATAACCAATTATTAGTAGCTCTTATGCCACCAAGAATAGTAAGCCTCTGTATCAGCAATAATTGCTTGCACTTTAAAGAACGATACTGCTCAAAAATTTCCTGCATGAATTTATCATTAATAGCACTTACTTTGAAGATGGATAATAGGGGGAATTCCTAGGGAAAGACTAAGCTACCATCTCTAGAGATAAGGTAAATAAACCTCAAAGCCTAAGGCCATAATAGAAGGGTCAGGCTTCAAAGACTTGTCACTTCCCACTACAAAAACTCTGGTAAGAGAGAAGGAGTTTTTGATAAATAGTCAAATAAGAATAATTAGAAGGTTGGAAATTTTTAGTCAATAAGGTCTTCCAGAGAAGTCCTCAAAATGGTTGAGTCGGTCCATTAATCTAGACCTTTAAGACAAAAGAAAACTAAAGATATCTTTAGCAAATTTGCTACATAAGTTTGTTGAAAGACAAAGGTGAAGAAAATTCAAGAATCTAGGGTTTGCAGAAGGAATGCCTTATTTGTCCCTAAGCTTTGGAAAATAGGTGAATGTCTAGAGTTAGCAAACTATACTCACAAATTAAAGCTCTGAATAGGGTGATTAGATAGACACCTTCCCAGATTCCTATAAAGGAATCCTAAAACATAGAACCAATAGGAAAAAATCTAGTAGCGGCTACTGCTCTGCAAAAGGGGAGGAATTCTAGACTTGGTTTATTGTTTATGGGGTAGAAAATAAACTAATTCATCAAAACCCAAATAAACTTTATGTGTTCTTCTTTAAAGATGGGATTCATAAAAGAAACACAACTTTTAACTAGTCTATAATAAAAGAAACATTTAAATTCACTAAGATCTAAACCAGAAGTTTCCCAACCAACAAGTAAACGAGTCAGAAAGAGAACAATTTTTAGTGAAATAAAGGCATGCCCAAAAGAAAAAATAAAAAAAGTTAGAAAAAGGTTTCTAGAATTTCAAAACAACAAATATTAAATTGGGTTAGTACTCTAGTGAGTTCTTAGACAAGCTATTAATTAAAGAAGTCATTGCATCTTTTAAGTAGAATAGTAAAAGGGTTATAACATGTATACCCATTTAACCCACTAATCCACAGTCTTCGGCCATGGCTTCAAAGATTTTAGGTTTTAAGATAAATAAAATTCCATTGAGAAGCTAATTTAGTCACTTCTCCTAGGTCATAGGTGAGGAGATTTAGTAGATGGAGGGACTCCAATAGTCAAAGGTAATCTTTGCTTATGGTTAAAATGTAGAATTCCCCTAACATGTACAAATGATTTTGATGACATAATTAAAAGAAAGCCCAAAAAGATGATCTAGGATTTAAGAGTTCCTACCTTACTCTAATAAAAAATGGAAAATGTTCAATAGAATAGAGATTATCTCAAGTTTTATAGCTTGCATGAACAATAAAATTAAGGAAAATAATGAAAATTTTGAATATAAAAAAGAGAGAAGTTAAAGGCTTACCTCAGTAGCATTTAATTTAGTAGAGTCAGTAGAGGAGAAAGAAGATGTATGATATGCAGAGGCCATAGTGTAAGGAAAGTTCAATGGATATTGTAGGAATGTGCAAAGATTAGGAGAAAGAAAAATTGGAGCTAGTAAAAAAGCCATAGATTACTTGGAATTTAAGGTAGTAAATGGTATACAATGAGAAGAATTTATAGTAAAATGCTCGAACCTTAAAAGAGTAGTAAGAATTTGAAATTCAAATAGAGAAAATCTTTTAGCTTCTATAATGGATAGAGCCTTAAGAGATTTAAACACAATGGAATCTTGGTATAATCGTTAAGCCTAAATTTTCCTTTTAACTAAGGATTCCTTTTGGTTAATGGTTGTACAAAGATCATCCTGATGACATTTCTAGGCCTCTTCTTCTAGCTAGATTCTCTTTGATTCCTACATTTCCTAAAGCAGTGGCCCATATCAAAGAACTTAATGATGTCCTTGAATTTATGTTACAAAAGTCTGGGAGGTCTTTAGTACCATATTTTTGGTCTTATCACCTAATATATATAGGGGGAGGGGGGTAGGATAATTGTTAATAAACTAAGAGGAATTTGGCCCATTTGGACCAAAAGTGAAAAGGCCCAGTTATCATAAGTTTCAAGAGTTAATTATATTTCCCAAAGAATACTTAGACACAAGAAATAGTAAGAAAGTCCAAAATGTGGGAGGCAGGATAGTTGAGAAATGATGGACGTGTGATGGGTAGTTAGTCAGAATGTGCACATGACGGGGAAGACATTTGAAGTTGAGAAGTTACATAAGAATTGTCCGAGGCAGTTACATCTATAAAGATGTATAAAGACACCAAAAAGAGAAAAAGAGAAAAGACATCAATTAGACTACTAAAACACACATAACCTATCATTATTTCGATTTTCTTTACGTTTTGTACTTATGCTTTACTTAAATAAAATTATCTTTCAACTAAAATTTTATATCAATACTTTTTAGCGGTTTGATAACTTGGAAATTTATTTGACAAGTTCTTTAAAGACCACCTACATCTTTATTTAGAATACATGCACATTTTAAGGGAATTCCTCCCTAGCGTGTTAAAATTCTGGGTTAGTTATAAAAGCAATCAATAGGAGTAAATCTTTTATTGACTTATCTAACTCTCTCTATATAGTTTATGATATATCAAGTACTATCAATTGTACTACTCTAACTGAAATAGGTCATATATAGTATCAAAACATCATAATTATCATATGATGTGCTTGGCTAATCTTAAGTGTAATGATTATTTATACAACCATCATAATAAGGATATTCACAAACACATAAATAATGATTATTCAAGATCTTTATTATTGGGCTAATTTAGTGAACTTATTCTCTAATAAGGATCTACATACTTGTTTAAACATCTCTATGCTTTAGTTTATGAGATTAATTACCTTTCTAATAAGAAATAATCATAATATATGGTAATTCTACTATTATATCAATATATCTTTGATGGGACTATAACTAGGAACAATTTGGAATAATACATAATTACAATTTAAATATCTTAATTATGATCTCATTATAATATTAATTACACAATAATTATTCAATAAATTTCGTCTTTAATATTTAGTATTAAATATAATTAATATACTTAAAATTGAAGTCTACTTTATTTAAATATAATCATATTCGTTCTTATAAATTATTAATTAAGTTATAATTAATCTTTTAGGAAACTTTTTAAATTTCAATTCACTTTAGTTAGAGAATTTTTTTTGAAGAAAGTTAGAGAATTTTTAAATCATTACTAATCAAGGACAGAAGATGATTCTCCCTAATTAATTTAGGGTAGCAAATCTTTTATTAACTTATTTAACTATCTCCGTATAGTTTACACTATATTCAAGTGCTATTGATTATGTTATTTTAAACAAAATGGATCATATATAACATCAAAATATAGTAATTTTTACATGAAATACTTTGATAATCTTAAGTTTTTATACAAATATCACATCAATGAATCTACTAAAAGTTTTTTTTTTCCATTTGGCATCTTCCTAAAAGTTTTTTTTTCATTTGGCATCTTCATTATCGAACCAGTTTTTTAAACTTATTTGTTAATAAGTACTCACATATTGTTTAAATATTTTCACAATTTAATATATTAAATCAATTAATTTCTTCATAAGAAAGAAACATAATGTGTGCTAGTTTTATTATTGCATCATATCTCGCCTTGATGGAACTATAACTATTATTAATAATTTAGAAATAGTACCTAACTGAATTTAAGTCTCTTAATTATGATCTCATCATAATTCTAATACATAGTAATTATTTTATGACTTTTGTCTTTAATATTAAGTATTAAATATAATTAACAAAATATACAAAGAGCATATAATTTAATACATTATTTTATGAATTTGTTTATTTATGCTCTGTAACTAATTAGTTGAATATAGTTTAGTGATAAAATAATTTAAAGGCATTTTTTTATCTTATACATTTTCAAATATATATGACAAAATCTATGAGATAAATATACATTGCAAATAAAATCATGACGAGACATAATTATAAGATTCATATTGTATTTATGTATTATCTTTAAATTATTCAAAATCATTGTTCCATTAAAAATTAACATTAATAGAACTTAAAAGGACTAGCACACATTATGTTTCTTCCTTATGGAGAAAGTATTTGATATCATAAACTAAAATACGGAGATACTTAAACATATAAAGGTGCTTGTTAGAAAAAAATTCACTAAACTAACTCCATATGAGAATTCAATTTGGACCATTACTTATATGTAAATAAAAATTTTCATTGTGATGATTTTATAAGTGATCGTTTGACTTAAAATCATCAAAGTATCTTATATAGGCATTTCTATATTTTGCTACTACTTATGACCTATTCTATTTAAGAGTAGCTTAGTCGATAGTCATTGAATATATCATGAAGTATATAGAGGTAATTGAGTGATCAATATATGATTCATCACCTTAAAGTAAGTAGGAAAAATATTTTGTTGTTCTCAATTTACATTAATTCAAAAAATCCTTAGCTAAAGTTAAAAGACAATTTGAAAATAATTTTCAAATGTCATTAATTGCATCAATTACTAATGATTAAGAACTAATATGATTGGACTCAAATAAAGTAAACATTAATTTCATGCTCTATGTTTAGTCAGAATATTATATGATGAAAAGATTGAATTATTCTAAAAAAATCATGTACAGAAAGGTTAGTCAAAATCATTTGGATATTCCTAAATATTTGAGTAGTCATGATGCATTGCTAGACGTAAATCTTGATCTATAGATATAAATTATTCAATCATAAAATTGAAGATAAATTAAAGAAGTTTACATTAGCTAATCCTAAATGAGATTTAAGGTTATAATTCATTTATATTGCTTATGTATATGAGAACCTAATGAGTCATACAAAAATAATAAATTGAAGAGAAAAAAAGTGTTTTCAGTTAAGTTAGACTTGATTGTAAAGTTTAAGAAATTTTATTATTAAATGTAAGATATTTAGTAAATAATGATCAATATGAGATATTAAATTTTATTTGTTCCCAATTGATATTTAATTAGAATTAGTTGTGATTCTAATTAAATTTAATTTAATTACTCAATACTTATTATAAATAGGCTTAGACTCCAAATGAGCTAGAATTTCTTGCTTAACACTCACTATAATTATTATAAAGTTCTCTCAACACATTTTATAGATATTTTTAGAGGTTGGATACTTATGCGGTTGTGATGGTTGAGATAAGTCGATTTTAGAAATAATTTGAAGGAAATGACAAGAAAATGATCAAGCCTAGGAATTATGTACGAATTGTCGGACCCCGCTCCCGGAGCCCGACTGTCCCAGGAGGTGAGCCCTGCTGAAGCCCATTCCCGAGACACTTGCCTTGCTGAGACTATAAACCTGTCATATGATGCTAACTCACTTTGGTGGTGAGCATACACTGGTTAAGACTTAGGCCTTAACTGCTCTTGAAAATCCAAAAAAAAAGTGACTTTCCCAACCATAACTTGAGTTATACAGGCCCCTAACTCGAGTTAT
>JANZLH020000409.1:431228-455578 GCA_026770325.2 Erythroxylum fimbriatum
CTAAAGCACCTTCCAGCAGAGGCACTATATGAAGAACGTGCACTTCTATTGGGAAAAATGAATCAACATGAGCTTGCGTTATCTCTCTACGTCCACAAGGTATTCTTTGATAAGATAAATAGATGACGTTTGTTTTCTAGGAATAATGAGAGGCTGAATGAAATGAGATATCATTTGCAAGGAAACTTTCTATGAGGCTGAAAGGTCTATGTTTCTATTTCACCTTTAATCAAAATGTTAAGACCATAAGGCACCAAATCAGATGGAATATAATGTGTTAGCCTGTCTCCTTAGTTGATCCATGGAAGTTGACAAAATTTTATTTCCTCCTTACAGCTTCATGTACCTGAACTCGCATTAGCTTATTGTGACCGGGTTTACGAGTCTGGACACCATTCTTCTGTAAAATCTTCTGCCAATATATATCTCACTCTTCTTCAAATCTATCTGAATCCCAGGAAGACGAATAAGAATTTTGAGAAGCGAATTACTAATTTAGTATCCTCTCCAAATACAAGCCTACCGAGGGTTAGTTCTACTTCTGCTAAATCTAAAGGGGGTCGTGCAAATAAGAAAATTGCTGCAATAGAGGGTGCAGAAGAAATGCGATTCAGTCCTAATAGCACTGACAGTAGCAGGAGCGATGTTGATGCAGATGATTTTGATGATGAAGAAGCTTCAACTTTTATGCTTGATGAGGTCCTTGATCTTTTAAGCAGAAGATGGGACAGAATCAATGGAGCACAGGCCCTCAAACTTTTACCTCGTGAAACTAAATTGCAGGTATGAAACTGTAGAATATATGGCTTTAGTAGTATTAGTTTAGTGGAAGCTGAGTGAACTATGAGGACATGATCATTGTGTATTTACTTAAATCAGTCCTTGCACAAGTCATTTATGTATTTAATTATTTTAATCGAGTTTAGGGAATTTGAATACCTCCACTTTTGAAGATAGATATAATTACCTGAGAGCTATGCTTTCAAGGTGGACCTATCTACTAATAAATAGATTAAAGGCCTACTGACATATCTCTTCTTTAATTTCGTGCAATATCTGATACATTTGCTTTACTGGCACTATAATATGTATTATCTTCGTTCTTTCTTTTTGTAGAACTTGTTACCATTTCTTGGACCTCTTCTAAGAAAATCCAGTGAAGCATACCGGAACCTTTCAGTGATCAAGAGCTTGAGGGAGAGCGAAAATCTACAGGTGGGTGCTATAGTGTGCATAAATTTGACTGGTATTTGTGAATAATGCAACATATTTCGGATATGATGTTTTATTTTAGACCACAGAAGCTATTTGACTAGACTGAGGATCTATATTTGCTTGAGATGATGGATTGGACCTATTAGTTTGTAGTTCTAACAATTTCTGTTGTAGAGGTCAAGTTTGATTTATACTGAATCTATAACCTGTGCATGGCATTGAATAGCAGGACAGCTTCACTGAAACATGTCTAGAGGCGAGCTCTTAACGATCAACCTGCATCATCTGCTGTGCATAACATGTTCTAAACAAACTTGCGCTCATAATAGATATTGTAACAATTGTCCTAATGTATTCAATTCCATGGATTGACACCTCTTTGGGTAAGTTTTTTTAAAAAAAAGCAAACAAGGCCCAGGTGTTCGGCTGTCAAATTTGTTCCAAGTCTCTGCATGTTAATTATTCTAGGTGCACTATCTGCTCCACCAAATGCTTCGGTACTCCCAACTGGTTTTCCAAGTCACTTTCACAAGTTTTTGCTTTTGTACTCGTGTCTCACATTTTCAAATTAATTTTGTATTTACGTCTCTCGCCTCTTTCATTATGTTAAATCTGTCGCCTCTTTCATTATTTAAACAAGCAGTCATGTGGAACAGGTGAAAGATGAATTATACAATCAAAGGAAAGCAGTTGTGAAGATTACCAGTGATAGTATGTGCTCGTTATGCCACAAGAAAATTGGGACGAGTGTTTTTGCAGTCTATCCGAATGGCAAAACCCTGGTGCACTTCGTTTGCTTTAGGGATTCACAAAGTATGAAAGCTGTGGCTAAAGGCTCACCACTTAGAAAACGATGAGTTGGGATTTTTTGTAGGGGGAATATATATATGGATTATTCTTCTACATAATTGCAGTTTTCTTGCACCAGTTTGGGATGGAAAGGTTATTCCTCAGCTTAGGTCCTCTATGCGTGTTTTGCGAAGAGTTGCTTGTTCTTATTCTTCTTATAGTTCAGCTTGCATTTTTGAAGAGCTCGAGATCAAATTTACGTACAATGAGTGCGTGTGACAAGTGTTTTGTTGGAGCTACATGGAAAGTTCTCCCTCTGTTGTAAAAGTAGTTAAAAGAAGCACAAATTTCTTGGTCAATTTTGTTATATAGTGGTGTTAGTATGTAATTCATTTGTCAGAGTCAGACCATATATAATATTATGCAGTTACAAGTTTGTTTTCACAATTCTCCATGAATTTCCATTTTTAGCAATAGAAAGATGAACAGTGAACAGAAGACTAATTCAGTGAAATTTCCATTTTCAGCACAACACTAACACACGATCACTTCTTGTCAACCACTGCCACCTTGCTACCCTTGAGAAGAAAACGGTAAACAACAACTCCTATCCTGGACCCCACTTGCGGGGTATCCACGTGAATCACCTCAACATCGAAAAGCTTTCTAGCTCTCTTGAAGAACACAGAATCCTTCTTCCACCTCCTCAAATGGGCCATTACAAACACCATTTTCTCATCCAAGCCCATCAATAACCGCAGAGTTTGTAGAAGAGGCTCAAACAGATGCTCATGGTACACAACATCCGACGCCACCACGATATCGAATTCCCGCCCAACCGCCTCCACGTCACCGGTGTCTCCCCACCGAAGCGCCGCCACGTGGACTGTACCGCCATGTAGCGTAAATAAACCGGCATTGGCGTCAACGTTGAACTGGAGGTTCGTAATGACGTGCGGTAGGTCCGTCACCGTCACATTGGCACCGAGGATCGCCGCGGCCGCTATTCCAACGAGCCCAGTGCCGGAGCCGAGCTCGAGCACTTTGAGATGTCCGCCGCCGGAATTGGAAAAGGCGGCGAGCGTCTGTGAAAGAGGACTGGTCTCCGGTTGGCGACGGTGTTGCTCAAGAAGCGAGACTAGGGTGTTCGCCGCCGGCCATAGCTGGAATGAGAGGCCCTGGGAAGGGAGCTGTCTGATCACCACCATTGACTTAATTGAAGGGAGGTCATATTGCTGCAGTACTTGTTGCCTCTCTACTCCATTAGCTAGACTAACACTTAAACCATTCCCATGGTTGTCTGGTAAAAGTATTTTGATCAAGTCTATGTCATCCTCGTCGTCGTCTGGTTGTTGCTGAGGTGTAGCCATATCACGCGCCGTTCACGCCCAATATCTGTCCTTTCGCTTCGGAGCTGTATTGACGCAAACCCCGATCTAGGGCATTTTCACCCAAATGGTAAATATTTAAAGTCAGCGTCCTCCGTTTTAAAATACTTTTCTAGATCCAACATGTACTTGAAGTACCGTTATCGTATATGAATGTTTTGTTTTAATGCCGTTAGTGTGGACTAGAAAGCAAAATGCAACTTTTTAGGGTGGAAAATGTAATTTTAAAATAAATTGGGACGAGAAAGCTAAGATGATTTCCTAAACAGTCATTTAAAATTTTAAATACTGTCTTTACTGTGTAAAAGGATTCTTCTGGAATCAAATATTGGCATCCAGTGGGAGAGACAGGGAAAAAAGATGATAAAAGCTGTGATGATTATAAACACACAAGGCAAGCCTCGCCTCGCGAAATTCTACGATTTTCTGGTGAATAATCTTCTCTCTCCACCTGCATACACTGATCGTTGATTCGTGTTCTATTTCGATCCTAACAATATAGTTGAAACTTTTGAATTCAGACTGTGGAGAAGCAGCGGGAGCTCATTCGCAGCGTTTATGGAGGTAATCGATAACTATTAACGACTGATGATCTTGCCTGAGATGTCTCAGTTTTTGTTAATAAACCATTTGCGATTCCGATTATTGAGTTTCTGTGAAGTGCTCTGTAGTAGGGCGGAGAATGCAAGCAATTTCATTGATGCGGATTCGATCTTTGGTCCGGTTTGTACTTTAAGCTTTTTTTAAAAAAACTAAATCTACTTGTTCTTGTTTTTTCTTTTTGGGTGAAAATATTATGAGTTTCTTGAGATATGATTAACTTTGTTGTTATTCTTTTACTAAATCTGTTTGGCAGGATAGTCGCATCGCTTATAAACACTACGCCACTCTGTATTTTGTGTTTGTGTTCGATAGTTCTGAAAACGAGCTCGCCATGCTTGATCTCATTCAAGGTCATTTACTGAGTATGTAATTCAAAGTAGAAGATATAGGTGACATTTTGGAACTTAATTTCTAGCAACTGGTAGCTAAAGGAAGTTCCTATTTTCCTTTTAAGAAAATAATATGGATCTTTAATTTGCATTCTGATTTGGTCACTAGCAGAATCAGAATGCAAACTCATACTTTCTGGTTAGCAGTGCTTCTCTCGTTAATATGGCACAAACTTCGAGTGAACTCTTTAAGAAGCTTTTCAATCTAGAATCTTATGGTGGTTGGAGCACATATATTTTCCTAGCTATAGGATCCTGTGACCACTATACTAGTCCTCAAGGACTATTTGAAGATTCATGCAACATCTGTATTGGACCACTATACTAGTATAGTCCTGAAAGTGTAGGACATATTTTTGTGAGAAAATTTGAGGCATGTCTCTAGACTTTGGTAGTGCCTATTGATCAAGCGGAAGATCAGCGGAAAGATTTAATGACACCAGTGGCTGCTTTAAAATACTTAATGATTAACCGTATAGAGACACCGTAGGGTATTAAATATATAAATATCTTTGACACCTATCTTTTTCTAGTTCTGACGTGCTTCCTTTTGAAATCAGTCTTTGTGGAGACACTGGACAAATGCTTCAGAGACGTGTGTGAGCTTGACATAGTATTCAATTACAATAAGGTATATCTATAGAGTGCATGAGATATCATACATGTAAATGAGGTCATTCAAATGTGGCGATAAACTACATGAATCATGATTTCACTCTTTTCTGGTGAGCTTAACACCACAACTGGCCATTGCTGCATTTATCGTCTACAGTGACTCTGGTTATTTTATCTGGTCTAAAACTTATGCATGCTGGTAGGTGATGCATGTACTTAAGGCAGCTGAAATCCTCTGGCCCTCTTCTTATGACCCTACCCTGTCCCCTTTTGATCCAAGTCATCTATTTATGTATTTATGTGTATGTGGGTCTTACATAAATGGATGACTTGGATCAAAAGGAGACAGAGTAGGGCCAGAATAAGGGGCCAGAGGATCTGGTCCCGTACTTAAGGTACCTAAGCTTTTTTTTTTTCCGCAGCTACATACTATTTTAGATGAGATAATTTTTGGAGGTCAAGTGTTGGAAACAAATTCTGCGGAAGTTATGAAGGCCATTGAAGAAATATCAAAGTGCTCCTTCTCATTCACTGATGACTCTTCATGCAGTTTCTTTTTTTGTCTGTTTCTCTGTGATGGAACTTTTAATGATCAATTTCTGCATATGATGCAGGTTAGAAGCAGCCTCGAATTCTCTGACATTAAAAACTGTTTCTGGTTGGCGTAATCGATAGCATGTGTAATAGGAACGGTGCTAACATGGTCAAACATTTAGTCCTATCATCTATGGCACTCTGAGCATGGAATATACCAGATAAGTGGAACTTTTTTCTTTGAGTTGTCATATTTGTATGATCCTTCCATTAATATTACACAATCCTGCATGAAGGGAAGTTATTGGTCTATTTCTCTTTTGGGATGAATGATTGATTATTTTAGTAACAGTCTTTGAGGGTCTAACAGTGCTAGGTCAGTTGGTCTCAGATATGTTGAAAGGTGAGGGAAATTGATGTCCTATCATGGGGCTTATGAATCTTGTTTTCGAAGATATAAGTGTTAGTACATGCATGGATTCTCTTAGGTAGCTCAGGGCCTATCCAGTCTTTTAAAGTACTGGAACTCGAACTGGCTTGATTTGTGTTTTATTTGTGTTTTTTTTATAGGATAACTTATTACTTGCAATTTAAATAAATTATAAAATTTTATTAAATGAAAACTTTTTAATTTTGATAAACTTTTTTAGTTTTTAAGTAATTGTTATTATTGAAATACCTATAATTAAGATATTTTATTTTGAAAACATTTTAAGATTTTTTTTATTCTAAGAATATTTGTAACTTTAAAATTGTTAAACAATTTCTTATAATAAAAATTGAACGACTATAATTTTTATTAGTTATTGATAAAAGGTATTTTTTTTTCAAATTCTTATAATAAAAATTGGACTACAATTTTTATTAGTTATTGATAACTAATGTATGTTTTATGTTTCCCCTAAGTGATAAAATCAGGAAAGTTGTAAGCGAAAATTGAGAACAGAAATTTAACAAAAGCATAGTTTTGTTTATTTTGTTTAAATTATAATCAAAATCAAGAAACTGCATGTAAACCAAGCAAGATATTCCAGGTGCAGCTGCGGCATTCTGTACTTGATATTTGCTTGTTCTGAACGGAAATAAAAGTAATGTCACCAGCCTTAATTAGAAGGGAAAACGTTTGTGATTCATCCAATAAGGACTTAAATGAGACACTAAGGATGAAAATTGATAGCCTAAAACATGAAAAGAACATTAATTATAATTTAATCAATTAAATTTCTTCAACGACGAACACTTATTTTATGGTAAAGAAGCACAAAATACAATTTTAATATCGAAGAAGTTAATAATAAGTGACACACTCTATAAAGTACATTCCTGCCCTTTCATATTATTATTATAACCTAAATGTCTAGCTTAACTTTGTTTGGTATTTTTGTTGTTTGTATTTTGTAAGATAATCTATTGTGTATACTTTCCTTTCAGTTTTATACATCCAGTAGATTTGAGAATCTCATTTTGAAAGATTGTGTGTTTGATAGTGATTAATTTGAGAAGCTAATAATTTTAGGTTTATGTATTAACTAACTTTATAAATTCAAAGAGTTGCATCTTAAATTTTTTTCTAATTGCATTTATTGTCATTTAAGTGTCGTTAGAATTCATAAGAAAGATGGTAAATCAATATCATTGGTCCACTGACTTCGAACTTCCTCATGTAATTCATTAATTTGCATTGAGAGAATCTAATCTCGTGGCACCATGAAGTGTACAATCCTACCCTTATCATTCATATTCTTTCACGAAACGGAATTGGGGTTGAACTTTTAACAGTAGATTCGTGATTTTTTTAAAAAAATTGAAAAATGCACACATTTGGAAACTCTTCACTTTAAAAATGCGTTGAGAGGTGAAAAATGATATATTTATGGTAAAGAATTTTATTTATTTAAAAATATTTAACATCTCTAATATTTTGGGAAAATAATTCTTTCAATGTGGTTGTTGGCACTTTTTAATCTCAAGTCATTTTACGAGATTTCATTAGCATCTGTAGTTCAAGTTCTGGAGGAATTCTGAAGAATCTGTAACATGTGAATTTTGAAATTAAATGATGGGTTAGATGTTTCCCACGTTAATACTGCAGTCATTAGGCCGTTGGAAAATATCTGTCGGGCCGATTTCCCTCTCAAGGTCCGGCAGAGTAAACATGTCATGACCAGTAACCGATTCGAAAAAACAGTGGAATTGTAAGAGTTAGAAGTTCCAACGCCAAGACACAAAATTACAGTCGGTACTTGTCTATTTCCAGAAGAAGGCAACGGTTTGTATGTTTGACAACTTAAAACAAGACAGTTGGCAGTATCGCCGCGTATATTGAAAGACGTAAAGAGAGAGCTTACGAAAGTGGGTAAAGTCTGGAAGAGGGCGGCAAGAGCTACAGTACAGTCAGATGATAGACAAAAGATGATGAAACCATTTCTCTCTTTGGATAGCAACAAAACAAAAGATAGGAAACTAGTAATTGGAGGACGGTCGTGAAATTCAATACATAAGCAATTAAACTGCAAATTACAAATTAAAATTCTTTGATTTAACTTACCCTACAGCCAAAATCTTACCAGCTTCCATTCGATGGCTTGTGTTGGGGTCATTTGAACAAATAAGTGGATGGCATCATTACCTGCAAACATACATTAATGCCCCTCAACTTCAGGAAACTACAAGTTGTCTTCGTTTCTACTTCTTACATACCCAGAACAGAGGTTACGGGATGAATACATAAAATTGTCTTCTTATTAGAGACAATTTGTTGATGATCGATGTTAAATGTCTCCACTTTTGTAGTGTTGACCACTTTAATCTATGTCAACAAAGTTTAGCATACAAAAACTGTATATTATAATGTTAACTAAAATTAAACAATGTTAAAATTTATTTTATTGTAGAGAAGAAAAAAAAGTAAAGATAATGTATTTCATGTTTACAATTTTAACTTTAGTTTGAAATTGTTTCTACTCGGCCATGGTACTCCAGTATGTAATACTAGCACAATGTATAAAAAAGTACCATCGATTATTAAAAATAAGTACCAAATACAGTTTAAAATGGGAATACTATTCATGAGTACAAACTATACTCTGCCTAAATACAAACTACTATACTATTACTCTATTTATCCAATATCACATTTATGTACTATAATTCATTACAGATAAACAAGACAAAAATTTTAAATGAGAATATGTTGATTGAATGAAAAGAATATCATGCCTCAATATAAAATATATCGGGACTCAATACATTCAATATCATAGCTATATACAAATATTACTATGACGCAATAATGATACTAGCTTTAGTGGAAAAATGAGAGTATCATCATTGAGTACAAACAATACCCTATCTCAATATAGTAAATTATACTAGTACTTTATCAGTATAGAAAAAAAATATTATCATTCATTATAGATAAGTAAGACCTATATTTTAAAATGGGAATAAAATGATTGAGTATAAATAATATCATATTAAAATAGAAACTATACTAGAACTCAGTATATTCAATACCATAACAGTAAATAAAAATTACCGTGACATTTAAAATAAGTAAAAGATTCAATAAAAATGTGAATACCATCCTTGAGTATAAACAATATCTTGTATGAATAAAAACTGTACTAGTGCTATATTTTTCTAATATCATGTTATGTACAAAAATTACCATCATTTGTTATAGATAATTAGGACGTACACATTTTAATGCGAATATATTAATTGAATAGATAGAATACTATGTCTCAATACAAACTATACCAAAATTCAGTATATTCAACATGATAACTTGTAAAAAAAATACCAATATGTATAACAATAAGTACCAGTTTTAATGAAAAATGGGAATACTATCTTTTAGTACAAATTATATCTTCCCTCAACATAAACTATACTAGTACTTTATTTATTTAATACCTTGTTTATGTAGAAAATACCATAATTCATTACAGATAAGCAATATATACATAGGAAAGAATACTATATATGCTTTTATATAAACTATTTCCAATATTCAGTACATTCAATACCATAACTATGTACAAAAATAACTGTAACATGACAACAATAAGTGCTAGCTTCAATGAAAAAGAGGAATACTATGACTCAATAGAAATATTACCAACCAAGCATAAATATAAAGAACACATATTAGTGCACTCTTGTGCCATAAACTATATCCTTTAATGGTTTACACTTAACTACATTCTTGTATGTTCAACAGTGCTCTTATTAGAAATTTTGAATGGACAATATAAAGGATTTGGTTTGGTATATAATCGTACGTCACATATTTTCTATTAAAGGATTTTTGGACATGGTTAACTATATGGTCTTAGGGTCAATTGTTTTGCTAGAAGAAATTTTAAAGAGAAAATGTGAAGTACGTAGTGTATATGATCATGCATCAAACTATGTCCATTAACTATTTTGTTCATTATAACTAACTTCACAAGCTTGTGATCAACTGTGTTCTTGTTTAAATTTTTTAGAGGACAATGTAAATGACGTGGATTGCTATACGATCATGTATAAAATTGTGTAGAGATAAGGTTTTATTAAAGACTATTGATTGTTCTCTCATGTACAAAATTGTATCAATTATTTGTGTTCTTGGACTTGGTTAAGATCACAATATAGTTTTGGTGACTCGTGTTTAAGTTAGAAAATTTGAAGGAAAAATATGTTATTTAACCCTAAAAATTTTCATCTATTAGTAATTACTTTATACCTATAACCTCGTACTGACACTGTTAGGATTTTTGTTGAAGCTTTATTGAAGCTTGAAAATGAACGTCCACTTATAATATGCAATACAAGTTTTCAAAATTTGTTTGTGTATTCCTTTTGTCCTTATTTGTCAACTAGTTTTAATGTTATTTAGCAAGCATGAAAGATATGAGTATCAAGAAAAAATTTCAACTTGCATTTTAGGAATGAAGCAACAATATAAATGACATTTATGGTATCAAGCAATCAATTTTTAAGAGTTGCATACAAACTATTTTATTGCCATTTGTGGGATCAAACAACCATTTCCCACCTAGAATATTATGGTTGTAGTGCAGTGCATTCTCAAGTTTTTTTTAAGATGCATTAAAATGTGTAAGAGAGTTTGTTGTAATAATAATATTGTGAGAAATGAAAAGAAGAAGTTTAGAGGGTTTTGCTCGAAAATATACATTAAATATAAAATAAAAATTTTATTAATAATTTTGGACTTCATTGGTGTTTGTTTACAATAAAATTTGGTGTAGTAAGGAGGGAAGAAGAGTTGGAAAACAAGAATAAGAAAGAAGATCGTCTTTGTTAGAGTGCTTAATCATTTTAATGAGCATCCATTTGGTGTGTACTATATATTGATGTGTATTTGTGACCATTTAACATAAGTTGGTATACTTTCTATGATATAATGGTACATTTTGTGTAAATCAGTCATATATTCCGAATATTGTTATAGTATTTGTGGTATAATGTGGATGGTATATTAGAGATGAGTAATAAAATAAAGAATGAGATAAGTTGTTTAGATGCGATGACCTCGTATAATAAGGCAAAGTACATAGAGATAGAGATGGTACTTGACAGAAGAATGATATTTGAAAGTTGGAAAATAAATTTTGATTTGTACTAAAAGTAAGCAAGATGTCATGGCTTGTGGTTGCTATAAGGGGAAGGAAGAAAGATGAGATTAAAGACTTCAAGAGTAGAAAATTTGTGTGTCATAGAAGTGGATCTAGATTGCATAAACCACGAGAACTTAATATATGAAACCTAGAAGTAGTGGAAGAATTATGTGTAATTCTTAAGCATATTGTTAGTTATATAAAGGAATTTAGAACATGGGAAAGTTTAAAGATGTGCATAACCATGAGCTAAATCCAAGTAATATGAGGTTTGTGAGGCAACATCAATTTACCAATAGTCATATTAGATATGGATTGAAAATGAATGATTGTTATGAGTTTAGGTCGTGTATAAATATATAGACTATTGTTGCAACTTTAACTGAATGTGAGAACACACATGTTTACTTGAGGACTACCTTATTCATATAGAACGATTGAGGAGAGTGACGCTAGAAACAAGTGACACAAAAGTGGTTTATAGGATATTTATTAGCATGAAGGAGAAGGATAGTGGGTTTTTTTTACAAAATTGATTGTGATACGGAAGGACGGTTGAGGAATTTTTTTAGTCGATGTGAGGATTCTTGCAACACATACTGAATTTGGTGATATGGAAGGTGCTTGACAAACACCTTATCATCCGTTTTTTTAGCTTATTAACTAAAAGTTAGCTTTTTGACCATCTTAAAAGGCTATTGATGTGTTTGGTGAATGACTTATTAGTTAGCTTATTTAACTCCCAATAAGTTGAGTTTTAAAAGCTCCATAAGAGGAAGTTTTGGAGTTAGCTGTTTGCCTAATGATAGTATTGCCCTCTACTTTACTCTCTACTTTTGCTTTGTATGTTTTTAAAGTTGGTTTTTTATCGTATAAATATGTCGTGAAGTTTGAAAGAATATAATAAAGGGGTTAATTAAACTTTTAAATCTTTGTTTAATTTTATAATATTAGTTTACATTTGAAAATACCATAATATTAAGTTTTTGAACATAAAGAGTCACATCAAATTAATATTTTAGTATATAACTACTATATATCGTATCTATGTCGTACTATAATTATAAATATTTTTAATTTATTAAATAATAAAATTCATACATATTATATGAAAAACACTAAGATGATGTAGCTCGCTGCTTCATTCATATTAATAAAGAATTTAACGTTGGATTATTATTATTATTATTATTATTATTATTATTATTATTATTATTATTTATTAAAGTTATAAACTTTATTTTTGTAAAATTAAATATCTAAATCTAAATTCTTATAAGAATATTTAACGAAATACTAAGAAATATAATATTCATACCCTTATAATTTTTTTAAACCATGCCCTCATAAGTCATTTTACACATCAACAGCTAATACTAAATAACTAATTTTGTTAAACATCTTTAATAAACAATTGATGTTATCCATTGGTCAAATCAGCTAATATAATCAGCTATCAGCTAACCGCTGATAGAATCAGCTAACAGCTAATGCAATCCATTGTTTGCCAAATAGGGTCATGGCGGCATTTGATAGCACCTATCTCGTTAACAAATATCAAATGTTGTTTGCCTTATTTGTGGGTGTAAATAATCACGGTCAACCTATTTTACTTGGTTGTTCACTATTATGATATGAGATGACCAATAGTTTTGTTGGCTATTTCCTACATGGTTAAGTTGTATGGATGGGATTTAACCTAGTGCAAAATTGCTGGCGAGTGCATAAGTATAGGTAATTCCACTAAGGTGTTATTCCCTATTGTTAGGCATAGAATATGTTTGTGACACATACTGAAAAAAATTACTTAAGAAATTTGGTGCGAAACGAAAATGCTAAACTTTACAAGGAGAAGGTGAAGAGATTAATCGACTCTCATCTTAAGCAAAAGGAATTTAAGGTAGGAGATACAGTTTTGCTATATAATTTGAGGTTGAGACTGTTTTCAGGAAAGTTGAAATCGTGATGGAGTGGACCTTTTACAATCACCTAAGTTTTTGATTATGGTGCACTCGTATTGAAAAATGCAAACAAAGAAACCTTTAAGGTGAATGGGCATCGTTGCAATATGTATCTTGGTAGAGTGATTCTGAAGGGAAAAACAAGTAATCTCTTTCCTTTCGAAAAATTGAACATGCTTCTAAGGAAGCAAGTTCAAGCTAATGACCATAACTTAACACATTTTGTAGTTAGATTAAATTGTTGTGCAATTAAATTTGTTTTAAATTCCATAAATAAGTATTAATGATTTGGACTAGGTTAGGTTACTAATTCTCTTACTCTCTGTTAATCAATTATAAGATAGGAAAGCAATCTCGGTGTCAAGTTGAGATTCCACCTCCGACACCATCACCAACATAATCACCATGACAGTTCTATACTCTAAACCTTGTCTTTTATTTTTATAGATATTTTCAGTTGTTCTCATGTTTCTTTTGTTTCGTTAATTTTTATTCCCACCTTATGTATTGTTTGTTTGTTCTTATCACATTAAGGACAATGTGTTGTCCAAGTGTGGGGAAGGTTGTGTGTATTATATGTTTTTATTTGAATGTGAATTTTACATGTTGTATGTTAGTTTTGTTTAGGGTTGCATGATGTGATTTGTGTGAATTTGTCAATGGTTAAGACTTAACGGAATCGATTTAGCTTTGAACATAGTCCTTTAGGTTGCTAAACATTTTTAGCTTGTGAAATTAGTGACCTAGGTTACCTTGGTTAAATATGCATGTTAATTAGGATTAATATTAGTTCGTTGCTTTAGGAATTTACCACATTCATTTATAACTTTAGTCTAATCAAATAAATAGCGTTATTAGTATCTTTTTATAGAATGATTAGCTTAAGAAATGAGGTAGGCAAGAAAATTAAAAAAATGTTGTGTAATTCTTGAATAAATAACTATTCCGCTGGCCTTTTTAAAAATCGGGTTATGAATAGAGCTAGCAGTTAATTGAGAATGTAATATAGCTGAGCAACCAGGAGACATTCATCACAAATGTTTGTCTTCGCGTCAAAGGGCTATAATGACATTCCAACTAAGCCGCTTGATAAAAACATGGCCTACTTGAGTAACCGGGGAACATTAGTCATAAATGTTTACCTTCGTATCAAAAGGCTAGGTTCATGTTAATTAAATTAGCAAAAATAGTATGCTATTTAATAAATCCTATTGATATTGTGAATAACATGATTTCCTATGAAAAGTCGCTTAAAGATAGCTACAATTTCGATTGACTAAATAATTATCAATGTGTGTGTATAAGTAATAGGAGTGAATGAATGTGACATTAAGTCTTGATTAGTATATATATTAAGTTCGAAGTACTGAGACATATATTTCACATGATAATAAGTTATAACAACTTGAAGGATCGTGTTTATAGTTAAATTTGTTTTGTGAAGTTTAATGAAATTGTTTCATTATTGCATATGTGTATGCGTTGTGTTTTGGTGTGTTTTACTTATTTTGTCTTTGCTTGAGGACCAACAAAAGTTTAAATGTGGAGATGTTGATAGTGGTAGGTTGCATAATATTTTAGTGGGTAGTGTAATATGTGATTAGTTGTTAAATTGAATGGTAAGTGCATATTTAAGATAAGATTGTGTTATTTAGTTAAATGTTTGTTTTTAAGTGTTAGACAGGTTAGAGCATGCTTTTGTGCTTAAATTTTGTGTATTTGAGGTGTCTTGATGTATTTGTTAGTGTTTGAGAATAGATATGAAAGAACGGAGGAGAATCAGAGGAAACCTAGGGCCAGACCCAGGCCCACAACAGAATTAGTTGCGGGGAGCCATGATCGTGGCCTTGTCTGCCAAGATCGTGGCAGAGAGCTAAATGAAGTGCCACGATCATGGCAATATAGACCACGATGGAGGCCTACGTGACAAACAGTGAGGACATTTGGAACTTTTTGGACCCGAAAAAATCCTAGGGTTTACCTAAAATAAAAAGACTATATAAGGAAATAGAAAGAACCCTAGGAGGAGCTCCAATTTTTGCCACTTTAGGAAAACTCCAAAAAGAAAGAAGAAGAGAGAGAAGAAGAAGAAGAAGAAGAGAGAGAAGAAGAAAAAGAGGATGGATATGATGATGTTGATGCATTTGGGATTGATGATGAAATTCTAACTTTTCTTTAGGGATTTAAACTTGATTCAATGTTAATCTAGTTGTTCTTGTGTTGTGATTATTTGTTATAACTTCATGCTTCGGTAATAAATCGAGAGAGTGAACTGAATGCAAAATGATTGAGTTGGTTAATGAGAGTGAAACGATCTAATAGACCACGCAAATAATCAAATCGGTAATTATACGAATAAAGATCTCGTGTGAGACCTGGTTGTTTATTAAAAGACTTAAGAACTGAATAGGTTGTGGGTTGATTATTAATTGAGAGAAGACATTTTCAGTAACTCGACTTAATTAGGGCTTAGTGATTATAACTAGAGAGAGAGTAATCCACCCTTCGATAGTCTAAAACTGAAACCTCATTAACACAAAAGTGATTAAGTTAACATTGATGATAGGATAAATCTCTTTCTCATAATTTGGTAGCTCTTTTTGTGTGATTTTCCATTTTGAATTTAGTGGTGCTCAATATTCAATTTCTTTTGTGTTAATTTTATAAATTAACTTTCTGTCAATTATCTTCACGTGTTTACTTTTCTATTCAGTTTTTATTTTTATTTTAATAATTATTTAGGCCTTAGATAATTTATAATTAGATTAGTTCAACAACTCCTCGAGGGATCAACACCTCACATACTACACCTACGACTTGTACACTTGCAATATATCGAGGGTTTTAAATAGATTAAAACTTGCCTCAACACTCACTACCTCGACCAGAACTTAATCTATTAATTTTCCTTTCCAATTGGTTTTTAACCTTAGCTTTGTATTTCATAAACACTTCCTCTGCATCACTTTTATTTTTCAATAAGTAATCCTTAGTAAATCTAGAATAATCATCTACAAAAAGTAATATAGTATCTCATGCCTCCTTTACTTACACATTTCTTAAAATCACCCAAATCTGTATGCACCAAGTCCAACAATTGTGACTATCTCGCGGTCACTGACTTAAAAAGTTTCTTAGAGAACAATTGTGACTATCTCGCGGTCACTGACTCAAAAAGTTTCTTATAGTGTTTAGCCTCAACACAAATTTGACATTTTTTCATTTCATTTCATTTCACTATTGTCTTAGGATTGGTATTATCACTAGGAATTTCTTGAAACAATACATAATTAAATTTGTATTGCTGAAAGTAAAATAGAATTTTCTCAAACTATCGTTTAAAATTTCTCCCATCTAGAAGCTCTAATCTAGTTAGGTTAGGTATAATTCTCTAGGCTACAGTGATAGGGACATAACCTATGTGGAGAACAACAAGTGCAAAACCTACATTGATCTCATTCTCAGACGACATATTAAATTCGATCACTCGAAATAATCAAACAATACGAAGAGAACAACAACAAGAGCAACCGGTATTTTGAATAATGTAGCAACAAAAACATAACAATATTCTAACGTATACCGAAATAAATATGCGGTAATTTCCAAAAACAGTAGCAATTTCGAAAACAATAGCAAGAATAGAAAATATCCTGACAAAGAGCAAGCAGAACAACACAATTTCTAACAACAATAGTATGCAACAAATATATTTCGGACTTGGATTGTTAATGAAAATAACATAAATAATTAAATCAGAACAACTTATCTAAAAATAACATAAATAATTAAATCACCAGTTTTGGTGCACTCCAAAGGGTGGAGTAGGAACTGTCCCCGAGAAGTAAAAGAAGCGTAGACAAAATGCAGAATAAAGCAGACACTAGTGACAAATTACGAAGATGTTTTTGTTAAAAGATGTCTGTATGTGTGTAGAAAAGGATATGTTGTATAAAGCAAAAATTAAAACAAAAACACGACTGGAGGAGGAGAGAAACAAGAGTAGATAAGTAGGTTGTATATATAGAGGGAGAGCTCCATACGTTAAATGGTAATAAAGACATGTTAAAAGGAAACGTTAATAATAATGGTAGCAATTTTCAACATGAAAGGAAGAAATGTTTGGGTAATAACGATGATGAATGTTTGGGAAAATTAACAAATAAACGTTATGAATGTTTAGGTCAACCTTTGCTATTAAACCAAGTTTTTGGAACAATAACGCCAACAAGAACCATAACTAACAAATGCACTGCACGACCTTTGGGTTAAGTTTAATTCGATTATGTTCTAACATATGAACATAATGTACAAACTTAGGGGGTGCTTGGTTAATGAGTTTGGGAAGGTATCAATGAGTAAGGAATGAAAAGCGTTTGGTTGGTTATATGTTATCATTGCATGAAAAGTTCTTTTATATCTCACTTTTAAGGATTACTCGATACCCTCCAAATGTGATAAGAATGATTTTCATTCCTTAGTAACTTTTACGCCCGTTACAAGAAATGCCACAGGCGTGGCAAGAATTATTTCTTTTTTACAATTAAATATAATTAATTAAAATTTGAAGTAAAACAAATTTTTATTTCTCAATTTTTTTAACAAACCAAGCACTATCAATAATAATGGTAATCATTCCTTCCTCTTAACCAATCATTATAATTATAATAATTATATCAATTCTCATTTCTCACTATATTTATTCTCATTCATATTATCATTCTCTCGTATGAACCAACCACCTCCATAGAAACGTCTCACATTAGGTTTTTGATAATATTATAATAACTCAAAAATAGATGGATCTTTAACCGAGCATGGAAGCAAATGATTTATGACAAGCACTATAAGTAGTACGAAAAGTTGTAATTCATAGTTTTCTTGAAAAGCTCTTTGCATGAGACCTTGACAGATGTAGAGATGTTAAATGAACTAACTTACACGCAGCAGTCATATTTTATTGTGGGATTTCTAGACAAGTTTTTTTTCTACAAAGGAGGAAAATAAAAAATAAACAAAAAGCACCCCAGCTAACGCAGGGTTCTGCGGTACAAAGCGCCTTGCTTGTCTCGGTGTAGGAATTCCAGGACGGTCATCGGGGGTTCTTGAAGCATATACAGACCTGGACTGGAGAACACCGCGAGAGAGGCCAGCCGATCGGCACACTGGTTCCCTTCTCGATACATATGCTGAAGTTGCACCTCTCAGGCTCGGTGGAGTAATTCTCTAGTACCTGCCACCAAAAAATTATCTTAAGTTAAAACTATACTAGAAGAAGAAAGAATGTTAATTATCTCAAGGGAGTCCACTTCAGCGATCACTCTTCTATAACCAAGTGCCCAATCCAAGGTAAGGCCTGAGTGGATGCCCTAAAGTTCTGCAGTTAAAGGAGATCCCCTGCCGATGTGATGTAGGAACCCTCCACACCACCTCTCGTGACAATTCCTAATTAAACCACCAACAGTAGCAATGTTAGACCCATGTTTAACTACCCCGTCCGAATTTATCTTAACCCAGGCCTCTGTCGGTTTAGTCCAGCCAACTAAGTTACCTACAGGTAAGCCCTGAGCCTGCACCACGTGGCTTTCCATTGTCCTTGCTCGTTCTATCCACTCTACATACTCCATAACCACTCGAGTACCTGCCTCCGGCCAAACAAAATTGGCTTTAAAAAGGCTTCAATTTCTCCATTGCCAGAGAAACCAACAGGTTACTCCATAAATTGTAACCCAAGCTACTTGGTTTACCTAAGCTTGCTTCCTAAGGTTATGTGCCACCCACTGCTCCCCTTCGTGTTAGAAAAAGTCCGTATCCACCACCTCCAAGGGAAAGTTATACCAGAAGGCTTTCACTCACAGACAGTCTCGCATGACGTTCAAAGTTGACTCTTCATGTCCACAGAAATGACAACTGCTATCTGTTGTGAGCTTACGAGCCACTCTCTATTGATTAGTCATCAATTTGCCTTTAGTCAAAAGCCACATAAATGCCCGAATCCGCTGAGGTCCTGCCCATTTCAAGATTAAATTTCAAAGACTATTATAAACTTCCATAGTGCTACCTTCAATTAAGTCGTAGGCTGACGCCACTATGAACCGCCCATGAGTAGTCTGTCCCCAAATCATGATATCATCCTCTATGCCAACGACATGGGTCTAGATCTTCACAATATCCATACAGACCGTGGAAGGGAGGTATTGCTAGAACAAGTTCTAACGCCAATTGCTGACTTCATTCATAAAATCCGCAACTGTGGCGTAAAGGATTCTATCGAGAAGAGGAGTGGTCACCACTAAAATTAGAGGTCTCCAATCATTCGCTCAATTTTCCAGCCAGAAGTAAGTGTGCCTCCTATTTCCTAGCTTCCATTTTATGCCTTGGCGTACATACTGTCAGGTGGTGAAATTTCCCCTCCAAATGGCCAAAGCCCCTTTCCTTTCTATGTTAGAGGGGATAGGGCCTATTTGATATTTAGCCCTGAGGATTCTGACCCATAATGTTGTGGGCTGATTTAACAAGGCCCAACCTAGCTTAGTCGATAATACATCGTTGGAAGAACGAATTCATTTGAGACCCAGGCCCCCCATTCTTTTGAGCTTACAAATGGTTTCCCAATTAACCAGATGCATTTTTCTCTGCTCACCCGTTGATCCCCATATAAAGTCCCTTATGATTCGCTCCAAATCATCACAAAGTTACCTCAGGAGCCTCACCTTTTGCATCGTGTAAATGGGGAAGGACAAAATTACTAACTGGGTTAGAGTAACCCGCCCCGCCAGGGACAAAATCTTTGCGCGCCAGCCAGTGAGTTTCTTTTGAGCTCTGTCAATGATGTGCTGATAAGTATGTCTCATTGTACGCTTATAAATCAACGGGACTCCTAAATACTTGCCAAGATTGTTCGTACATGAAATGCGTAAGGTCTGATGCGGGGTGCGGTTGCTGGACAGACATTCTTGGAGAAAAAAATCCGAGTTTTATCGGTAGTCACTTTCTGTCTAGAGGCCTTCTAAAGGACCTCTAATGTCTTTGCAATGACTTGCATTTGTGAGTCCTCCGCTTCAGCAAACAGAACTAGATCATCTGCAAAGAAAAGTTGGGATATAGGAGGCCCTGTAGGTCTCAGCTTGATCGGTTTCCAATGCCCTTGACCTACTGCCTGTATAATAAGAAGACCCAGTCGTTCCATTCACAAAACAAAAAGGTAAGGCGAGAGCGGATCTCCTTGCCGAATACCGCAGGAAGGATTGAAGGTATCCATCAAGGTGCCTTGCCAATCAACTTGCAAAGACACCATCGTCACATATTGCATAATGAACTTGATTAAATTTTCTGGTAACCCAATGTCGATTAAGGTGTTTTGGATAAACTCCCATCGAATCTGGTCATAAGCTTCTTCCAAATCCACCTTGATAGCAAAATATCCAGTCTTTCCCGTCTTCTTTCGCATCGAATGAATGACCTCCTGGGCTATAATAATATTATCAATAATTTGTCTGCCAGGAATAAAACTGCATTGATTTGCCTCTATCAGGTAATCCAAATGGGTTTTCAATCTGTTCACTATTATTTTCGAAATGATCTTGTAGATCACAAAGCAAAGGTTAATCGGTCTAAATTGGGTAATATTATGCGGGGAAGGAATTTTGGGGATCAATACCAAAATGGTATTATTGAAATCCCTGTCCCATCGTTCTAGACGGAAAACTTCCTAAATATACTCCATCACTTTTGGCCCTATTTGCCCCCATTGCTTCTGAAAAAATAGCGCATTGAAACTATCTATCCCAGGGGCCTTATTAGGATTCATGTCAAAGGATGCAGTCTTGATTTCTATATCATGGATGGGCTGGGTTAGCGCTTGAATCCTGTCCCCCAAAAGCGAAAGGAAAGCTCCGGAGATCAGAAAGTTGTGGACAGTCCTGTCTTTATTCGTATAAAGATGGACAAAGAAATTCCTGGCTTCAAGACCCAAATGCACTGGATCAGTAATCAGAGTTCCAGTGGAGTTGATGAGTCGCTCGATCTTCAGTTTCTTTCTTCATGAGAGAGTGAGGGTGTGGTAATATTTTGTATTCCTATCTCCCTGTGAAATCCAATCACACCGAGTTCTCTGATGCCAATAAGTTTTCTCCTCACACAGGACCTGCAGCAGTTCCCCACTTAGCTTTGCCTCCAAGACAAAGAGAGAATCCAAATTTCCGACCTCCATGGCCCTCTGAATACCCTCCAACCATGCTAGCAATCATTTTTTTCGATGGAAGATATTACCAAAGTCCGAATTATTCCAACTCGTGAGAAGGTCAGAGAATTTGGCTAATGATTTTCTCATCATCTCTGCATCTAGTAACCAGTGCTCTGCTATCACAGCCTTAAAATTTGGATGTGTTAGCCACGCATTTTGGAAACGAAACATTGGGGGTCCTAGCATTCTTGGAGCCAGTCTATGTATATGAATCAACATAGGTTAATGATCTGACCCAAGAAAAGGTAAATGTTGATTCACTGTTTGGGGATAAGCTTGAAGACAAGAAGTCAAACCAAACACTCTATCCAACTTGGCTTGAACCATTCTGCGCCTCCACCTAAACTTGGAACCGACATATCTCAGAGCATGAAGTCCGCTCCCGTGCACCCATTCTTGAAACTTTTTATTCACTACCCGCGCTGACAGGGCGCCCTCTCGTTTATCCGAGATTTCCAGTTTAGCATTAAAATCTCCTTAGATGAGCCAGGGTCTATGAATAAAGTGACCTACCCATTTCAGAACTGGCCAGAGAATGTTTTGAGATGAACTTTGTGGGCTTGCATAGACTGCAATAAAATCGAAGGAGCCTGAAGCATGCTTGATCATGGTGTGAATAAATTTGTGATGGGCTATTACTACTGAGATATCAAATTCATCCCTCCATAATAGCCAAATCCCTCCAGAGAAACCTTCGGCTTTGACTCTCACCGAGTAATCAAACCCCAATTTAGTGACTACTGCATTTGCCCGAGACCCACTAATTCGGGTTTTCAGCAAAACTAGGATATCAGATTTATAATTACGAAGGTAATTACGTAGGATGGTCTAGAATCGAGACCCCCTACCCCTTGACAATTCCATATTATGATCGACATAATAAAAAAAGGAAACAATCTACTCTACCCTTGAGTAGAAAGTGTACCTCCCAAGATCTCTACCATGTTGCCATCGCCTTGTTGTTACGATTCAATTTCCTCGTAAGGTTTCCTGTGAGGCAGGTCGTCCATCTCACCTGACCCGACGGCGAGGTCTAGAGGGTCGTTAGGAAGTTAGACAATACCTTCCTCAATTCTAGTCAGGTCCTTCGGATTCTCCACTCCTTCCATCTGTTGTAGTCTTTCCTCAACCTCTTGCTCTTTGGCCTCAAAGATATGACTATCACAGACCATTTCCGTATGTGAAGATATTTCAATCGCTAGATGGTTATCCAGTGGAGTGGGATGTAATGGGATTGAGTGGATAAGATCCGATCCCGGTTCCTTGGGTACTCTCACCCGGGAGCTTTCTCCCTAGCTAGTCTGTACAGGGACTATTTTATGACCTTTTGAACCTTTCTTGGAAGTACGTTTGGGGCCAGTGGAAGTGAACATGGGCCCCTAAGCAATTTTCTTGCCTCTCTCAAGGAAACCAGACAGATTTAATTGTTGTCCCAAACTAATTGGATTACTATATACAGGGCCCTCTTTCTGTGCATCCGACTCTTCACCCATGCAGTCTTTCTTTGACAGAAGGGTGAACCTCGAGCCTCCCTTGTAGCTGCTCTCCCTGGTACGTCCCATTGCTTCTGTCGAGGCATAGGTTAGTGTGGGAGCTTTCTCTGAACTTGCATCCACGGTCTATAGCCGTTGGAAATTTTGTTCGTTGTGCTCCCGTCAGCGACAACAGCGGTGGGCCTCTTTCCGGACGTAACTACAGTTGCTCCATCACTTGGTTGTGGGCGTTCAGTGGGTGCTGGGGGGCGCTGCGGGCAGACTGAGTCCGCATGTCCTACCAGACCGCATGTAAAATAAAGCTAGGGCAAGCCTTTGTAGGCCACCATTATCTGTGGCCTCATCGATTTTCATAGTGTTTCCTACGAGGTTGCCCAAGGCAATAAGGATTCTGGGATGATGTCTTGCAATGGACAACTCCGAGAACTTGATCCACACCACTGCACGGTTGAGTTTACCTTGTGAGGGGCGGAAGGTCGGCACCCACTGCTGTACGAATAACGCCTGTCCGAAGATAATCCACGGTCCCTGCGCTAAAGCCTTCAGATAATCGTCTTCTTCCATGAACCTTACGAGGAAGAAATCATTTTTCAGGTCCACCATCTTCGTAAAGCCAGGCAGGTTCCACAACGCCTTCAACCGAGAGCTGAGTGTTCGAAATCCATTCCTTCGACCGAGCAATTTCACTACAACTGTTTTAGCCCATTGATTATCCAGCTTTGTTTTTAGGTTCTGGGAGAGCATAATGCCCCCCTAAGTCCCCAGATAGTTGTATGATATCGCCGTCCTCGATGTCTACTGTTTCCTCATCGGGCCATGGTCTGTCCTCCGGAGTTCTGGCCTCCTGTGTTGCCCCTGTTACTGCAAAGCTATAGGATGGCTTCGGATGTGGAGGTGGGTCGTCCTCTCGCTTCCAGGTGCGCACGCGTTTGGATATTTGCTCGTCCTAATCAAGGGACTCCATGATCATCCCACGTTACATAGCTGAAATACCTATACTGCTGACAAAATATCGCCTGAAGAATCTGATCTCGTTTTGAAAGTTTGCCACCTTTTCTCGCCCTAACTATCTCGCTCTAACAGTAATTCAAAAATTGAAGGGCATAAATATTTTATTGGAAGCCAAAATTCTCCCTCTGTGATGTTGTTGAACTAAACAATTTCGGAAAACAATCCCACTTTTGTGTTCTGAAAACTAAACCCACGTGAGCCAAGAAAAGCCATTGATAATAGTCATTACATAATGAAGACCATTGCAATTAGGTATTTTTGTTGGCCTCAAGATCCTAATGAATGAAATTGTCATACAGAAGATGCTCTATTATCTGAATTTTGGGAAAGGAAGATTGTGAGGTTTTTGGCATCAACAAACCACATCATGACGAATATCTTTAAAAATTGGAATCATTGTTGTAAATTTCGTATTGTATCGATGAGAAAATGGTAGAAAATTACTTTTAACGTACTATATTACTATATCAAATTGTTCCA
>JANZLH020000409.1:455678-467702 GCA_026770325.2 Erythroxylum fimbriatum
AATATCGTTACATTAAAAAAAACACCCAAGGAGGTTTGTAAGACCTTTACCACCAACGCGGGCTCCCCTAGCTCTTCCTTCTACTACTCAAGCAACATCACCAACCCCTGCCGTTCCTGTGAGACATCTTAGTTGGGAAGAAATGCAGCGGAGAAGGGCCCAAAATTTATGCTTTAATTGTAATAACCGTTTTACTGCAGGACACAAATGTCAGGTCCCACGAATACTCATGTTGGAAAGCTGCGAGGATAACGACAACCTGTTATGTGAAGATGTCACCAAAGAACAACCAATTGAAGAAAATTACGAAGGGCCTGCTGAACCAGAAATTACGTTGCATGCACTTACGGGATGGACAGTTCCAAAAATAATGCGAATCACAGCCAAAATCTGCGGCCACGACGTCACCATATTAATCGATAGTGGATCGACTCACAATTTCATTAGTGAGCGTATGGCAAATCTGTTGCGTCTACCAGTAATACCTACGGAAACTTTCACGGTTCGAGTTGCTAATAGGGAAAATCTCAAATGTCAAGGGAGGTTTGAGGAGGTACAAATCAATTTACATGGCACCATTTTTTCATTAACTCTTTATTCCTTACCTCTCTCAGGGATAGACGTGGTTTTGGGAATTCAATGGCTTGAAACTCTTGGTTCTGTGGTGTGTGATTGGAAGAAATTAACCATGGAATTCATATGGCAAAACCAGACTAAGAAATTGGTGGGCATCGACGGCCAAAATATTCAAGCTGCATCAATTGAAGAAATATCTAAGGGAATTCTTCCTAGCCATGTTTTGTTTGCTGCATGCCTACAGGTTGCCCAAACAGAACTTCCACAAAATATTCATCCAAGCTTGCGTGAGTTATTGCAGGAATTTTCATATTTATTCATTGAGCCCTCAAGCTTGCCACCAACACGAGAGGTTGACCACGACATTGTCCTCAAAGACGGAACTGAACCAATTAACGTTCAGCCTTACAGATATGCGCACTACCAAAAGAATGAGATTAAGAAGCAGGTCCAAGATATGTTGAAATCTGGACTTGTGCGGCCCAACACTAGTCCCTGCTCGTCACCTGTATTACTAGTAAAAAAGAAAGACAAAAATTGGCGATTTTGTACAGATTATCGCGCTCTCAATGCCGCAACTATTAAAGACCAATTTCCAATTCCCACAGTGGATGACATGTTGGATGAACTCTACGGCGCTTCTTATTTTACCAAACTTGATCTGAGGGCAGGATACCATCAGGTACGAGTTAAACCAAGTGCTATTCATAAAAATGCTTTTCGAACGCATAATGGACATTATGAATACTTGGTTATGCCCTTCGGCTTATGTAATGCACCCTCCACATTTCAAGCCATCATGAACTCCATCTTTCGACAGCATCTTCGAAAATTCATATTAGTTTTCTTTGATGATATTCTGATCTATAGTCTGAACTGGGATCAACATTTAGTGCATGTACGGCAGACTTTTGAAATACTAAGGCAACACAGATTTTTCGTCAAAGCTAGCAAATGTGCATTTGGGCAGCAAGAATTGGAGTACTTGGGGCACATCATCACCAAGGCGTCAAGGTGGATGAACAAAAAATTTCTGCTATGATGGCTTGGCCTCGACCTACTAACATTTCAAAATTACGTGGGTTTTTAGGTTTGACGGGTTATTACCAAAAATTCATCAAGGACTACGGTATTATAGCGCGGCCTCTCACCAATCTACTCAAAAAGGACCAGTTTGGATGGAATGAAGAAGCTGAGATTGCTTTCCTTGCTCTCAAACAAGCCATGACGACCACACCGATATTAGCCATGCCAAACTTCAACGATGTTTTCACTATCGAAACAGATGCGTCCGGAGAAGGAATTGGAGCGGTCCTATCGCAACAAGGCAAACCAGTGGCATACATGAGTCGAGCCCTCGGAATAGCAAAAAAATCATGGTCGACGTATGCTAAGGAGATGTTGGCTATTGTCGAAGCCATACGTACCTGGCGGCCTTATCTTCTCGGCCACAAATTCTATATTCAGACCGATTAGCGTAGTCTCAAATATTTTCTAGAGCAACGAATTGCAACACCGGAGCAACAAAAATGGGTTGCTAAACTCCTGGGTTACGACTACAAAATTAAATACAGACCTGGTCGTGAGAATTCTGCAGCTGATGCTCTCTCCTGAAAACAGGGCAGTCCCATTCTTCATGGAATTTCCTTTCTGCAAGTTAGTTTATGGGAGGAAATTAAAAAGCTGCAAAAGAAGACCAATACATTCAGTCAAAGGGTTGTGCGTCCATTGAGCAACCAGGAGGATCATATATGTGGCGTCAAGGATTATTACTATACAAAGGAAGGGTCATGGTGCCGAACGATGAGACCTTAAGGGAAAAATTGTTACACGAAATGCATGACACCAAGGTAGGGGGTCATTCGGGCATCCTACGAGCATTCCGTAAGCTGAGACAACAGTTTTATTAGCCCGGGATGCATAACTCAATGCAAGAATACATCAAAAGGTGCGAGGTCTGCCAAAAAATAAAAGCCGAAACATTAGCTCCATCTGGGCTCCTTCAACCACTGCCAATACCGTGTCAAGTGTGGGATGATATCACCTTAAACTTTATCGAGGGCCTCCCAGCGTCGCAAGGACAGGACACCATCATGGTGGTTGTCGACAGACTTAGTAAGTCGGCTCATTTCCTTACTTTAAGTCACCCTTTTACAGCAAAAATGGTAGCAAAAAAATTTGTTGAAGGCATCATTAAGCTTCATGGTATGCCCAGATCAATTGTTAGTGATCGGGACCCAATCTTCATCAGTAACTTTTGGAAGGAATTTTTTAAGCTATCGGGTACCAAATTATAACTCAGTTCCTCTTATCATCCACAGACGGATGGCCAGTCAGAAGTCGTTAATCGCTGTGTCGAACAATACCTCCGGTGTTTTGTTCATCAGTGGCCACGAAAATGGAGTTGCTATTTACCTTGGGCGGAATACTGTATAATACGACATACCATATTTCAACGGGGATGACTCCTTTCCAGGCATTATATGGGAGATTGCCACCTTCCATCCCAACATATAAAGAAGGACTATCACCAGTACATGAAGCTGACCAACAACTCATAACTCGGGATGAACTGCTTCGGCAGCTGAAGGCCAATTTAAAAAGATCAGTAAACAGAATGAAGCAACTGGCGGATAAGAAGCGCAGAGACATTTCGTTCGATATCGACGAATGGGTATTGTTGAAGTTACACCCATACCGCCAGCAAATAGTCTTTAAACGGGTCCATGAGAAACTAGCTACTCGTTTTTTTGGTCCCTATTAGATCCTAGAAAAGATCGGGCCTGTTGCATACAAATTACAATTACCACAAGGGACACGCATTCATCCGGTGTTTCACGTGTCACTACTCAAACGATACCTAGATGACGGGAGGCACGTTGACAAGCCACTACTTGAGTTACCACCATTCACTGATGACGGGGTGGTCTTATTAGAGCCACAAACGATTTTAGATTACCGATGGGTCAAGCAAGGACTTCAATTGGTTGAAGAACGATTAGTGAAATGGAAGCACCTTCCACCAGAAGAAGCAACTTGGGAGCCACTCAAAAAGTTACAGGATATGTTTCCAAATTTGGACCTTGAGGACAAGGATCCACTTGATGGGGGAGGTATTGTTAGGCCACGTCATTCAGAGAGGGGCCATAAGCCAAATCCCAAATACCGCGGAAAAGTGGGGACGTGAAGAATCATTGCATGCATGCAGACAGAACCGTTCAAATGGACTGGGTCTTGGCAGGCGAGAGTTTTACGTGCAAATGGGTTGCAGAAGTTACGTGTTTTACGTCATATTTCTTTCTATTAATGTGTTCTGTTTTGGAACTCTATCTTATGCTCTGTTTTACGTGCGTTTACGTGTTTTAGTTAGTTGCTAGTTTTCCTTCATTTTCGGCATGAATGTAAATGGCTTTGCTTATTTAAAGCAACCCAGAAATTATCACAGGGGATCGTCGGAAAAATTCACTCAAATATTGTGGTTTATTTCTCACCCAAAGCGAAAGCTATTTACGTTAACTTTATCACAAGTGTAGGGACCTATCACCCCCTGAGTATTTTTTGTGGTTCTTTTCTTACTATATTTGTTTTGTTTTCCCTTAATAGAATCTACACATATGCCAAGCTCTGTAAAATCTAAATTCAGAATAATTTCATTTTTTTATCAATTTTTCTAATCATTCTTTGAATATATGATCCAAACATTTATGCCATAACTAAATTAAATTATTATTTATTATGTCACATTTTCTTCCAATGATATGAGAAACAAAAAATAAGGATTCAAACAAATTAACTTCAAGAATCAATTTATATAAACCACCCATAAGAGTTCCATAACCAACAATGGAATTATGTTTAAACAAATTAAAACAACCATCACCAACCTTAAAAATAAACACACTTTCATGAAGTTTAGAAATAACAATTAATTTTCTAGAAATTAAAGATATATAGAATATTTGTATTAGATCCATGTGACAACTACTATCTACTATTAAATCATAAATCCTTATACTTTCAATTGGGACCATCTTATGGTTTCTTACTAAGAGAAAGCTCTCAGCTATGTTTATAATTTAGATTATAAAGAATTCCTGCATAACATTAGAAATATGAATAATAGTACCAAAATTAAGCCATCAAGTATTAGAAGGAACGTGAATTAAGTTTACTTCAGAATATTCAAAAAGGTTAGATGTACATTAATTTCTTTAGTTGTTCGAGTGAAGTTGACTCGGTTATTTGGGACAATCACATCAACCGGGGAAAGGTTAGAGCTTGGAGTGTATGCAAATAGGAAAAGAGAATTGACCCAGAAAAGACATCAGGCTTGGGAAAGGAGAATTAGCGTAGTGATGGCCTAGGCTTTGCAAAGTGGAAAGCAATTCGTTGATTTTATTCAAGCTTCGAACAGCCACATACTGTTTTTTATTATAATAGATAAAATGTGGTTTGAGCACCGTCAAGCAAATGGTCCCATGGTCTAGTGGTCAGGACATTGGACTCTGAATCCAGTAACCCGAGTTCAAATCTCGGTGGGACCTTTCAACGTTAATTTTGCTTCCTCCCGCCAGACACGGGCTGGTTGGCTAAATTTGACATATCTAGGAGAGATTCAACCTTGAAGAAGTTCTGATAAAACGATGATATCAGATCAACTATCTAATTAATTATTGCTAAGTACATTACTATTTTATTTTATTATTTTTATTTCTTTTTTGTGCATCAGAATCTCTAATACGTGTACTGAACTTTTTAAAAATCTAATTTTAGTAAGATTTTTACTAAAGAATTGTCATTATATTACTACAAAGTATATTAAAAACTTATAACTAATTATTTTTAAAAAAAAACTTATAACTAATCTCCATTTTATATGTATTCAAAAAAGTTATATCGTTATTAATGCTATAAACTTTTTAGAGGCAGATCTTATTGATAAGACTAAGATAAAAGTCCTATTACATCTATCCTCTTTCATATTATTATTAATCTAATTTTAGGTATTATAGAGTCTAAAATTTTCAAAATTGAGACTTTCTCAATTTTCTCTCATTTTCAAATATTCACAAATATCATATTGTCATTATGCATATACGAAGAATCATTTGTATCTTCTGTTATCACTAAACATGCTCCAATTATGTGTGATTAGAATTTCTAGCTTCCTATATCAAGACAGAACTTCAAATCTCTTATAATAGATGTCTAAAACAAAATCTCTAATGGGGAGAGACCCGACCCCACATCTCTTGCAAAAGAAACCTAAAATTTTGAAAAAAGACTTGTATGCAAAAGATAGTTTATTTCATAAAGAATTTATAAAGGAGATGTTGAACTTAGAAAACTATTTACAGGATAAGTTTACTTTCTCTTATAACAAAGTTCAACTTCAAAAATACTATTTATGAATTGAAAAGGATTGGATTGAAAAAAAGTGTCCTAAAAAAAAGAGGATCAATTGCAAAAGTACATTTTTTTAGCCTAATTAAAACCTTTAGTTCCAAACATTATAACAAAAGTCCTAATAACTCTAACGAGAGATTTCAAATTCAAATTCATCGAGAACATATGTTGAAAAAGAGAATGTGAAAATATAATCTTTATGATAAAAAAAATCGCAATTGACTTTCGTAACTTTAGGATCTTGAACAAATAATTGTCACTTATAATTAAAGTATCATATTATGTACTTGATATATAAGATTTCATTATTGTAGGGAGATCAAAAAAGTCTACTAGATTCTTTGTTAAAATTAATTTATCTCTTTTCACCCTCTTTCTGTTACAAATAACTTGATGAAAAACTTTTTGTAACCCTAATTAGTATAGAGACAACCAATTTATATATCTATAACTAACTAATCGGACCAAATTCTAATATTTTCTCACCTGACCTGATACTTCAAACTTTATTTTAATAGACATTAAATGGGCATAAACAAATCCCTTAATATCTTCATAATCTATTTTAACATAATAAACCAAATAATGTAGGTTCTATTGATCATACACTTCAACATCGCATGCTTCCTTATGTATACTACGACATTAGTAATTTATCAAGTCAAGTAATATAAGTGATATATAAATAATATTATAAGTCCAAATTAATGCATGTCTCATAGACATATTTATTTCTTATTTAATAACAGTTAAATGTATACAAACTTAAATAAGACAATTGTCAATCATAAACTTTTATTGAGATTAAGAATGTTAGAACATCATTAAAAACAATAATCAATATAATTGAGGCTCATTCAATAAACATTTTCCTTAAATGTCTTTAGTTAGAGGCCTTTAGTTAAGGGATTTGCGGTCATAAATCGATTTTAATATGTTCAATACAAGCTCCTTATTTTTTAATTTTCTCCTTTATGGCAAAAATACTTCAACTCCATATGCTTAGCACCTCTAGAGTACTTGTCATTCTCGGAGAAGAAAATTGTTACAAAATTATCAAAATAAAATTTTAGCAGCTTTAATAATGGTGATAACAATCCCAAGCCTAAAATAAAATCCTATAGTTATAAAACATGAATTATAGCCTCAAAATAAGCTACAAATTTAGCTTTCATAATAAATGAAGCAATGATAGATTATTTAGCACTTTTTCATGAAATTGCTCCTTTTTCTAGTAAAAACGTGTAGCCAAATGTTGATTTTCTACTATCAATGCATCCAGCAAACTCTAAATCCAAATATCCATACTTTTAGTGGATTAGATCTTCTATACATGAGCATATACTCCTTTTTTCTTTGAAGATACCTAAAGACTTTTTTTGCACATTTCCAGTGGTGTATACCAAGATTACTTTAATATCTTCCTAGAATTTCAATGCAAAGTAGATATCAGGTCCCATGCATCAAACAACCAATAATAGAAGTGCATAAAATAGTTTCCATTTGTTTACGTTCCACCTAATTTTATCCCCTTTTTGTAATGGGACAATCCCTGCTGAACATTTGTTCATATTAAATCTCTGAAGAATTCTTTTGGCATAGTCTATTTGAGACAAACATACCTTGTGATCTATTTAGGAATAATAGAATTCATATTACATAGAATGCCTCTCTTGTATCTTTCATTTTAGAATTCTTTTTTAGTCTTATACAATATGTCCAAATCATTAGTAGCAAGTAAATATTATCAACATGTAAAACTATCAATATAAATGTATTCCCACTGATCTTTCAGTATATACAATGGTCAACAATATTTTTTGAGGAATAAAATATGTTATTGTATCATTAAACTTAATATACCATTATTGGGAAGCTTGTTCAATTCCATATATTGATTTCTTAGGTTTATAACCTTTTCTTTCTATATAAAAACCTTTAGGTTGATCCGTATAAACTTCCTCCTTAAGATCACCATTCAAAAAGGCAGTTTTCATATCCATTTGATGTAACTCCAAATCAAAGTACACCACTAATGCCATAAATATTCGCAATGAGTCTTTCTTTGAGATAAATAAAAAAGTCTCTTTACAATCAATGTCATCCTTTTGAGTATAATCATTGGCAACAAGTCTCACTTTATACCATTTAATATTGTCATTCAATTCATGTTTGGTTTTAAGGAGGTCCTAGACATTTTTTTATACCATTGAATTTAATTCATTTATCAAACTTGTCACTTTCTATGGCCTGTGAGAATGAAACAAAGTCCTTATTAATATTATAATCAAATTTTAACTCTTGTATAAACCATGTAGTCTTTAAGAATAGATGATTTCTACAGGTTTATTTAAAGCTATTCCATGTGGTTTATTTATGTCAATTGATTGTAAGTTAGTTTCTTAATTTATTAGATGTTATTTCATCCAAATGTTGACTATAATCATTTTGTTCTTTCAATACTGAGACAATATTTGGTATAGATGTGGATAATGGGACATTTATGGTAATGAAACATCAATCCTTATTTTACTAATATCCACAACATATTTTTCAGCATTCCCACTAACTTCACCATTTTCAATGAAATTAGCATTAGTGATTTCAACAATTCTTGGACAATGGTTTGAACAATTAAACCTATACCCTTTAGATTTCTCTAGGTAACTAATAAAGTAACCACTAATTATTCAAGAATTTAATTTCCTTTCATGTGGATTATAAACTCATGATGTTATTGGATAACACTAAACATGAATGTGCCTTATATTAGGTTTCCTTCTAGTCCATAACTCAAAAGGAGTTTAGGGACTGTTTTTTCTAATAATCGTATTCAACAAATACATAACATTTTTAAGTGAATGCATCCACAAGGTTTTAGATAATAAGGGATTACTCATCATATTTCTAACCATATTTATTAATGTCCTATAGCCTTTCTGACACATCATTTTGTTGAGGTATGTCTGACATAGTGCATATATACCATGTTCCTCGAGGAACTTTGCAAATGAACCTAAACATTGTCCTGATTCATTATATATTTTCATAATAGTCACCAACTCTATTAGATTGTACAATTTTTACTTCTTTTTATCTAATTTTCTTTCAATCTCTTTTACAGACACCTCAAGTGCATTTACAACTTGAGATTTTTCATTAAGCAAATTGACACATCTATAACATGAAAAATCATCTATAAAGGTGATAAAATACTTTTCTCTGCCAAAAGCTGGAGCGTCAAAAGGTCAACTTATATCGATGTATAATTTTAAAGAGCTGAGTTTCTAATCTTTCTTTGGATATATGATCCAAATATTTATGCCACAACTAAATTAAATTATCATTTATTATGTTACATTTCGTCCCATTGTATGATAAACAGAAAATAAGGATTCAAAAAAATTAACTTCAAGAATCAATTTATATGAACCACCCATAAGATTTCCATAACCAATAATGAAATTATGTTTAAACAAATTAAAACAACCATCACCAACCTTAAAAATAAACTCATTTTCATCAAGTTTAGAAATAACAATTAAGTTTCTAGAAATTAAAGGTACATAGAGAATTTGTATTAGATCCATGTGACAACTAATATCTAATAATCATATGTCTCTATACCTTCAATTGGGACCTTCTTATGGTTTCCTACGAAGAGAAAGCTCTTAGTTGTGTTTATGATTTAGATTATAAAGAATCCCTACATAACATTAGAAACATGAGTAATAACATCAAAATTAAGCCATCAAGTATTAGAAGGAACTTCAATTAAGTTTAGTTCATAATATACAAAAAAGTTAGATGTACCTTTCTTTTCAAAGCTTTACATTTCAGATAATCTTTTTGATAATGTTCCTCTCTTATAAAAATGACATTTGTCTATCTTTTGTTACTTCGTGTCAATATTAGTAGTAACCTGTGTTGCTTTAGTAGAAGCTTTCTTCTTAAATTTATTAGCCTTTAGCTTGTGAATCTTGCTAGTGCATTGACCCACAAGGTTAATTAAATAAACTCTTTGATTCTTTAGCCTTATTTCCTTCTAAATGAGCATACTGGACAATTCATTAACATTTCACTTGTCCTTTATAATGTTGTAATTAATTTAAAAAGGCCAATACTCAGCAGATAACAAGTTCATAATAAATTGCACTAAGAAGGAGTCATCAATTGTCATACCCAAAGTCTTTTGCTGCAATATTTGTCATCTCTAGGACGTGTTGCTGAAGGTGTCCTAACCCATCAAAAATCATGATCGTGAGTTCAACCATTAGTACACCAATGTGAGACTTCTCTATAGAGCGGAAACATTCTACCACAAATTTAAGGTATTCTATAGCACTTTCAGTTTAGTGAATAGTGTTTTTAATGTTGATGGCAATAGTCATTTGCATGAAATTAAGACATAACCTGTTAGACTTTTCTCATGCTTTATAATTTATGTTCTCAACCTCACTACTACTATCTGTAATGGTAGGAGGTTTTTTTGCTAACAATTTTGTGAATAAAAGTTAACTTGTTCACACCATTCAAAGAAGTTCAAACCATTAAACCCGATAACAGAAAAAGCATGCAAATAAAGAGAAATAGTTGTAAATGCATTACTACTTAATAAATAATTATATTCAAATAATGAAATATTTAGAATATATTATAGGTTTCTTTTGGGAAACTCATCAATATATTATCATAAATTTAATGTCATATAATCAAATACAATCAATATCTTTGGATATATAACAAACTTGAGAAGAGAATATTGTTTTTCCTCTATTATGTTTATTAGTTATAGAGTATTAATTTACCTTTGAGTAATAAATCACTTAATTAGTTGACCATTTTGGTGACTAATAAATTATTTTTCTACAATGTCATGTGTAAATTTAACACACAACACTGAATTTTAAATTTCAATAATAGCATATATAAAGCTAACATGAAATTATTAATAAAATATACAATATGAGAATAAAACAAAATATGTCCATACAAAGCTCTTCCCAAATAGTGGTTTGTAGACTCTATAAAATATATATATTGCTTTTTAACTTTAGATAAGAAAAGAGCGACATGTACTAACATGTGGGCCACCATTCTCATTTTCATTTGTCTTTTTAAGAAATATTAAAAATGGTAAATTGAATGCTGCTCTCTTTACTATTTAGAACAATAAAGAAATAGGTAGAGATGGCTGTTGCGAGGAGTTCAAAAGGCCTATCCGCCTATGAACCAAGTCATATTTTTTAAAAAATAATAAAATTCAATAGCCATCTTGCTCTTATTATTTACATTTTTTTTTACTCAATAGGAAAAGTACACGAAAACTAAGTTACAGTACGGGAAAACATGACCCTTGAGTTCAGGAACGGAGCCAGATTCAACTTTAAGGGGGGGCCAGGAAAGGAGGGCTGTGCGTGCAGAGTTGAAGAGAAGAGAAGATAGGGATTTTTTTTTAAGGGGGGCCACTTATATTTGTAATTTTAAAAATATTAATTATATAAGTAATTTAAAAAAAATATTTGAAAGGGGGGTCATGGTCCCCCTCCCCTATAACATAGCTCCGTCCCTGCCTGAGCTATCCTCTAGTAGGATAGAAGAGCAACCCCAGGCGGGTTTGGATACCAAGAGTGAGATTCTTGGCGTAGTTTGGTAGTCAATCCGCAGCTCGATTAGCTCCACGGTAGATATGCCTAGCTTTCACACTCCACTCTCGGTTGAGGAGTTGTCGAAAGTACAAGTCGCATGCTTTTACTTTTTTTTTTTAGCTTTTAGTTTTTAGTTTTTTAAGTTTTTAATAAAAACAAAAACTTGTTTGATTGTTAATATTAATGTAGTTATATTTTTATCACTAATAATAATTACATATTAAATAAAATTTAAAGATAAATTATTTTTAAGTAAATAAATTTATTTTAATATCTTATATAATATTTATTAACAAAATTATTTTATATATGAAAGTAAATATTTAAAATTTAACCTTTTAATTATAAATTAATATTTGTTTAAAATATATTTTAATTATTGAATCAAATTTGT
>JANZLH020000409.1:468174-478346 GCA_026770325.2 Erythroxylum fimbriatum
TATTGAATCAAATTTGTTTGAAATTTACATATTTTGAAGATATTTTAAATTTAGTTGTATTTGTTCATAATTATTAAGTCAAATTAAATTATTCATAGTTCTTATTAAAATTAATATGTTAAATAATTAAATAATCTATATGTAATTTATAGAAAATCAAATTATTAAAAAAATAGAAACAGTAAACAAAACCATTTTTATAGTTTTCATAATTTTAAAGAATCTAAAACTAAAGAAAGAAGCCAAAAACCCAAACAAACATAATTTTCCACTAAATTTTGAAACAAAAACAGAAAACTAACAATAAAAACAGAAATAAACAATCCTAATATTTTGTTTTTCAGCCAAACACCCAAATATTGATGATTATTGTCAAAGGAAATATAATAAAATAGATGAATGCATTGTTTATTCAAAACATAAGTTATGATATCACATCTTATAAAACTTAATCTTTATGATTAAAAAAATCAAAGTTAACATTCTTAGCTTTAGGATTGTAAATAAAGAATGGTCACAAATAATTAAAGTATAATATTGTATGCTTGATGAAAAAGCATCATTATTATAGAGAGATCAAGAAATTCTATCTTATCATTTATTAAAATTAGTTTCTTTTTCTGAACTCTTCTAGAGTTACAGAGAATTTCATAAAGCATCTTTAAAAACTCTAATTAGTAGAGGGAAGATCAATTTATTATCTATAATTTTTAATCTAGAATGTTCTTCAATTGATTAAAATAAAAATTTGAAATTTATTCTATTATTAAATAAAAAATACAAACTAACTAAGACTTTTTAATTATATTATATATATATATACACTAATTAGTACACATTCTAACGTAGAAAACTAAGATATGCAGCTCGAGGGATGAATCTGCTTTATAGTTTGTGTGTTCCTATTGCAAGTAGAACTATTCCTGGGAGAGAAGATGGACGCTAAAAGCAAGTCTCTAGCATGTGCTGAACCACAACTGAGTACGGATTTTTCAGGAAAATCGTTCTTAAAAAGAAGAGTTCATCAAAAACGACGGTCTCAAGAGGACACCTCACAGGCATAATCATTGTGCGCTGGAAACAATCCTTGTGAAGAGGAGAAACATTGTGGTTGAGTGGAGGGAGAGCCCCCAAGAGTCTTATATAGTTATTGAGAATGCACTTAGAGGCTGACTGTTAACTACTTAACTTTTCATTATCAGTATATAGTTGAAAACACTGGCACATTCATAATGGATCTAAGTTGTGCTCCTAAGTCCTACTAGAGGTAGATGCAAAGAGTTGAGGCTAACATAGTAATAGCCCACATGGGTTCTAACGTTGTGAATGTAAATGACATACGAATCCGGCTCACCCTTAATTTGTGATCAACATCATGGATGGAACGGGACTACAAAGATCAACAAATCAGGGCTTGACATCCGGAATTTACTGAACTAATTTCAAAGTATTAACAATTAGGACTAAATTAATGGCTTCTCTTCTCTTTTTGTGCCAACACTAAGTTTTTGATATGTATGTCAGTTAGTTACCATTATCAGAAATCCTACTCTCTAGATCTCAGGCAATAAGACCAGCCACGTAGTGCAGCCTCTGCTAATGCTATAATAAGTCCGAACAGGAATTTATAATTTTAAAACTATACTTCAGGCTTTCAGCTACCATTTCGTAGGTATGAACAGAAATAGAGTGGTTGGAATGCCCTTCAAATAAGCAAAAATTTGTCTTTTGAGTCAGGAGGAAGTTCATGTCAGAACCAGACATTTCATCAACTTGAGGAACAGGTTAATTTTCCGTTAACTAGGCTTGACAATCGAGAAACACTTCTTTTGAATGGCCAGACTGGTTTGGTGGTGGGGATCACTCATTTCAAGAACGTGAATTTTCTGCCTATAAACGCACCCCCACATGCTACTTATAAAATACAAACATCGTACTTGCAAGTAACAACAATTGATATTATAAGACGACCCACTTAGAGCAGCAATTCATCCTCGGAAACCCTCATCTCAAGTACCTTCCCTAGTTATATACTGTGCTTATTGTCGTTTTAAATATTACCAACTTGCACACTCCCTTTCCACATTTAAAGGCTTCTTTGCTTGCCCTCCTTGACACTTTGACTTGACACCCAGTTAGCCACCCCAACACCAACCCTAAGCTCAAAAGGCTTAAAGATTTGATCGCTTTTCCTGTTTCCAACACAATCCCCATGGGTTCCTTTTCTTTTGCAGAGGGTAACTCGAATTGGACAGCAAAGCAGAACAAATTGTTTGAAGAGGCCCTGGCAATATATGACAAGGATACTCCTGATCGCTGGAGGATTATTGCCAACATTGTGGGGGACACAACTGAGGAGGAAGTGAAGAGGCGATACCAGATCCTTGTAGATGATGTCAAACACATCGAATCAGATAGAATCCCGCTTCCTGATTACAAAGAAGAACCGAGAATCAGCGAAAGCGACATCAACAACCAATAGCAAAGGTAACAATTTATGCCTCCTGTGCGTGACGCTTTGACGTTTATTCCACCTCAAACTGTCCTTACCTGTCTCGAAGTCTACGGACTCTTCATTAATTGATTTATCACATACATATTTCCTCTTCATCTTTAGTTTTCAACGAAATATATGTATGAAACATCATAATCATCAGGAAAAGATTGCACAGTTTTTACTATCTGTTAATTAGCATTACATTTGCACTCGAGGCTTTATCTGTTACGGAAACATGAGAAAAAAAAAACTTTCGAATTTCGGTAACAATAGTTCTTTCCTGTTTCTGACTCGTTCAATCTCTCTACAGGCTGGAACAATTAAACCTCCAATGAAGGATGGAACTATGCGGTAGAGACAGTCTGAACCTGACGTAGCATCTTTCACTCTTCTGTTTCCCTTCTCACTGTAATAAATCTTCAATGCATTCTGAAATTTCCAAAGGATGTAGTTTCCCAAAAATCCTGTTTTGCTGTAGTTGCTTTGAACTATTTCTGTCGGTTGCTCGATACAAAACAACTGTGTTAACAACTGTTAGTTTTTCATATTTAAAACACAGACAAAAAAATTAAACATGCAACTAATAAATCGATAATTAAAATTTGATAACGTAGTTCGGTACATTCTACTTATGTCTGCAGGCTCTTTACTCAGCTTAATCAATTTTCATTGTGATACAATAATTTTACTTAAGGTTTTCTTGAGTCAGCACACTTACCTCTTGACACTATATTCACTTGTACTTACATCTCATAAAAATATTTCACTCCCAATAATACAACCATTTCGTGCTAACTTCAACAGGAAATTTTTGCAATAATGATCGACAATAAAGATGAGAATAAAAACTCAAGTGATTGAATCAAAAATAACTTAAAAAAGGAAATGCTTGAGGTAAAAACACTCCGTTAATTATGTAGCTTCATCAACTGAAAGTGTAGGAAGTTGTAGAACAACATCTGCTGTGAACATTTGGGAATAATCAGTGAATAGTCCATACACAGCAACTTCAAGAAGTCATCAATCCAATAATTGCTTTACCACCAAAACATCACAAAAATGTAGTTGCACACTTCACAAATATTCTGCTCATTTTTTCCTCACAAAAACGATAATGCAACAGCCTACATCATTCACATTATGTAGAGAAACACAACAACAAATGATTGTTTAAATCACCGAAAAATACAGATGCCAAAGATAACTTAAGTTAACAAAAATACATAAAATCACTAAAAAAATCTACTCCATATTATTTTCAATAAAGCATGGTGATCTTATCTATAATAAATCCTATCTCTTCTAGGATTTTATCTTTCACACTATCTTATCTTCAAGAATCCCACAAAAAGTAAAATTCTTATTATAATGATATTCCAAATATATTTAATTATATCCAGTTACAAATAATGCCCAAAATAATTGATAAGATATCTTAACAAATATATTAACAATCTATCCTTTTTTGACATTATTTGTCACATATAAGAACTCTCCCTTAATAAGATAATTGGAATAGAACACTAAGTTCCAACTAACATCAAATTCAATAACAATTGCCAAGTTCACATGCAACAGTCACCAATAAAGCATAAAATAGCAGATGAAAATAAATAATCTTATCTCTCCCTTGGGACAAAACAATGTCAAAATGAAAAATATCTTTAATGCGATCAATCTCACCGATTAAGGAGACATAAAAATCAATAGTAGGTGCAACAGAAGAATCATAAGCATATAGTGCAACAATCAACAGTAACTGCAACTGAATAATCATAAGCATGTAGTGCAACAGTAGAAGGCCAAGATGACAATTTACTACCAGTCGATACATATGACAATATATCATTACTCAGTTCAATTTCATCCTTATAAGACTAATCCTCATTAAATTCATAAATCTCAAAAATACATTCAACGAATCAGAATCAAACTTAATTAATTTCTCCCTCATATAAATCATATGAAAGCATAAAGTTGTACCATCCAAAACACCTTTATCCAAATTGCAGTAAAATTCTCGCACCAACTCAACATCAAAATGTTATGGCAATAAAGAAGCATGTAACAAATTCCTCTTACTCAAAAAAGCATCCAAATTAAATTGTTTATACTTAGCTAAATTTATAGAATGACTAAGAACAAATATGGTTAAAATGAGAGTATCCTATCGCTATTGTTTTCCAAGGAGATGAAGTGGCTAACGATGATGAAGATGCTGAAGACGGAGACTAACCCTCAACTATCTCATAAGACAGTCTTCCTCTATAAGCAACGAAGTCAGCATAATACACTGGTGGAACTAGTGATACAGGTTTTATGTACTGGGTAAATGTGAGACATATATTATATATGAGCTTCTCTAATTGGTCAAATGTGAAACTATGCTCATCCCATGAATATGATCATTCAAGTTTTTCATTTCATCCCACCAGTCTCAAGCAAAATTTCAATGAAATCATATCGTTCAAACTCATACAACCCACGATATAGAGAGAAACTAGGAAAAAGCTTGAAAAACCCAAATCATAGAAAATCCGAAACTTCCTACAGATCTCGAACCAAACATCAACATTTTATCGACATAACTCCATAAATCAAAATCCAAAAGCAGAACTCTCAAATCATCAAGCAGAGTCTCATTTTCACATCAAATATACTATTCAACAAGTAAGGAAAAGCCAAACACACACCAATCAACGGAACCTTAGAAAATTCATAAATCAAAAAGTCTCGACGCTAACTCCTTTAAACTCCTTTTTCTTAAATAAACAACATCAATATACTTCAACAATGTAAAGAGCATAGTTTTAATGCCCTTTAAAGAAATTTAAATCTGGCCTTATTCCACGTTACATTATTTATGTCATCAAATGTCTGGTTGGTTTCTTCATCAGAAGCAACCAACTGGTCCTCTATGTAGTTGGTTTCTTTTCTAGTAACAACTAACTATAGATCTAGACAGTTTCTAGTATTAACTCCCTTGTGTCCTGTTTTGATGTGTGAGGCTGATTTTAAAGGTTTCTTCCACCACCTTATCAATCATTTAGTGTTATAGAGTCATATTATCATGTGTAGCTGAATTGCAAGAAGTAATAACCTGCAATATGTAGCAATTATCTGCCAATCTTCTACCACTCACTAAACATTCTCCTTGTTCGGTTAACAACTTGCATTCATCACTGGTAAATTTAACTAACAATCCATCATCACAAAGTTGACTAATAGTTACCATGTTAGCTGGTAAATTTAACTAACAATCTATCATCACAAAGTTGACTAATAGTTACCATGTTAGCTTTTAAACCATCCACGTGAAGCACATTTTCGAAGTGTAGCTTTTAAACTATCAACCGATGCGCGAGGCCCAAGAGGGCGAGGTCCTGTGGACGTGAGGCCTGAGAGGCCGAGGTCCTACAATTAGTATCAGAGCCAGTACCCGAGCCGTTGTGCCAGCGAGGACGCTGGGCCTCCTAGGGCGTGGATTGTAAGATCCCACATCGGTTGAGAAAGAGAACGAAGCACCCCTTATAAGCGTGTAGATACTTTCCCCTTGCAGATGCGTTTTCCATGCCCTAACGTACCAGATCCCATCAGAACTCTGAAGTTAAACGTGCTGGGGCCAGAGCAGTACCAGGATGGGTGACCTTCTGGGAAGTCCTGTGGAGTATGTGGACCACGAGCCACTTAAAAAGGCCCAATGGGTGTGTACCACGAGCCATTTAAAAAGGCCCAATGGGTGTGGACTACGAGCCACTTAAAAAGGCTCAAAGCGGATAATATCTACAAGCGAGTGGTCTGGGCTGTTACAGTAGCAGTCCATCTATGCAAAAAGTTTCTCTCCCAATAATCATAGCTTTCTTTCTATCACCAGAAGTAACGTGGCCATCCATACAACTTTGATAATCCATCAAGTAGTTTTTTTTTCACTTTTCATATGTCGTGAACATCCACTGTCAAAATACCATATATTTTAAGAAGCACCACGCATTAATTTAAGAGTCATAAGTGCTTATGGTTGGTTCTTTCTAACCCAAATCTCCTTTGGTGGCTTCTCCTGTTGAAGGTTCTTTCAAGAACATCTAAATTTTCTGTTTTGAGCATTATGGGATAACATTTGCAGTAGCTTGTAACAATTTGGCCTTATGTAGCCCTTTACACCACAAAAGTAACATGTAGAAACAAATTTTCTGTTTCTTTTTTATATTTCTTCTTAGTTACTTGATCTTGCTTCTTTTACAAATCTAACTTCACCATTTTGCTCATTATCCACTTGAGAACATTCACCTTTATAACCAACACCTCGAAAGTTCCCCTTTCTTTTACCAATTTCTAGCAATTGTTCTAGCTTTTCGGTACCACCATTCAACATTCTTATTCTTTTTTCCGTATTGACCAACTTTAGCTTTGTTTCATCAAGTTCATCTATTGTTGACAACAACTTCCTCTATAGATCTTGAATGACATCCTTCATGGTTTAATTCTCCTTCTTTAGATTCTCATTTTGCTTACCCGTTTTCACTCATTTGGCATACATTAATTCATAGACCTTGCAGATGTTTTCCATTTTAAATTTTGAGTTGTTGTCATCGCTGTCACAATCTAAATTTGAGTTTAGTACAGGAACAACTATATTTTTGACTTCAATTTCTTTACTGGTTGCTACTAAGAAAGCAACTAGACTTTTGTTGTTTAAAGCAACCAACGCAATATGATTACTAACAATTTATTCTTACCATACTCACTTTTGTATTTGTTTTCACTCCCAATGTTGGTGTAAGACTTCCCTTTTCTCCTTTTAAAAGTGTTAGCGCATTCCTTTTGTAAATGTCCAAAACCTTGACACTTGTAACATTCTGTTATCATATTAAGAGTTAGAACCCAAAAGTACGGTACATGAGGGATCAATGACAGATTAAGAAAACTGCATTTTTCATGCTCATGCATATTGTTAGCATACACGCATGTATATTTGAATTTTTACACACATTAAAATGATTGTATATGCATTCATTAACATATTCCAGGTATAATTGATTCATAAATGTGTTTACAATGTGAATTGTGGATTATATGTGTTGCGGACTGATTTGGAGAGTATAAATTGTTGAATTCAAATATTTGGTGATAATGTTTGTTGATTTAGAATTTAGGTGAATTTTAGGAATAATTTTCGAAAATGTCAAATATTATTGTACTAGGAAAAATGCTACTTGGGCAAGTAAATTGATAAATGGAAATAGAAATAAGAGTCAAACAATATTGAAGAATTTTATTGATGACTTTAGAATTTGTGAGAAAATGATATTGAAAATGTAGAGAAAATTGGAATAAAATTTGGAGATGATTGGACTAGTTTAATAAGAAAAACTAGTTTAAAGCATTATGAATTGGACAAATGGACAAGTGACAAGTGTCACTCATCAAGCCAAGTCTTAAAGCCATGTTTCTTTTAAACTTGAAAGACCAAGTTACTGAATGTTCTTGCCTTAAAATATCTTCTTCGTGGCTTTCTTCTTGAAACTTCTTCCTCTTCACGGATTTCTCACCAAACTTTCACCAAAGTTACACCTTGCTTTCAACTATTTTTTACTACTCCCACTTTGTTATCACTTTCTTTTGCCACAAGAAAACCTAAGCTAATCCACCTTCAAGATGATGTACGTGGGTTACATGAGAAGTTATGGCTTCTTGATGTTTTGAAGAATTTGGAGTTTTAGCAAGTAAGCTTCATGTTAAATCCTTATGATTTGTTAGTATATGAGATAAAAATGGTGATTACTTGACATTACATGATTATGAGAAAAAATGGTCATTTTCATGTACACCGTGTATATATGGATATCTTATTTGTGTGATTTGATGATCAATATGTCTTAAGATGGTGTTGAAATGATTTTTTGAGTTAAAAGATCAACAAAAATGTGTGTGAAAAGAGTGCAGAAAATTCAGGAAAAGTTGATATATATATATACACTCACACACACACACACATATACATACTCTGTTTTCACTGTGTATAGGTGAATTCTTTAGGTGTTTTAGAGATGTGTTAAAATGAGTTTAGAGTTAAAGACATGGTGTAAGGTGTTGTCGTGATATGAGAAAGAATGATTAAAAGGATAGTTAGAGAAATAATGGAGGAAATGCAGAAAATGAAAAATGCAGAAAAATGAAGAAGTGCAGAAGCTAGGATGAACATTCGAATATGAATGTTCTGTTTTTGATATTTATGAGTAATAATAGATTTTTATTTGTTTGTGAATGATAGTGAGCTAAGAATAAAGAGGAAATAAGCTAGAAGAGATCGACTAAGCAAAAGAGATGATTTACGATGAAAGAGATGATAAAGGGTGCTGGAAGATACGCAGATGCAGTGTTTCATTGAACATGCTTATGTATTTTAGCCATTTATTAATCTGTGGACATCCAAATGGGATGATTTTAAGTTTAGATTAAACCACAGACGTGTGGCTATATTTTTCATGAAGGAATCGATTTCGAATTCTGTCGTTAAGAGTTTCAAAATTTGGCTTGAAGTCAAGTATTGTATATTGTCGTGGTTTGGGAATAGTTTGTAGTTTTTTTGATTTAACGTTTAGAATACTGAACCAAATTGTACGAAATTAGTTTCATTATAAACTTAAGACATAAAAGAACAATTGTTTAGAAGAATGTTTGGCCTAAATCCTTCATTTTCATTGTCAAAATGACCGTGTAAAAGTGACCCCAAAGTTTATTTTGGGAAGAGAGGAAGAAGAAACGAAATCAGCTGCTTCAGAGGAGAAGAAGAAAAACACGATCGTACAGTTTGAAGAGTTTGGAGAAGCACGTCTGCACAATCATGACATTTGAAATGAGTTAGAGCACGATCGCGACTTCTATGGTTACTGATGGGAGACAAACACGAATATCCTTTGATCTTTTGGCCATATCTTCTTCTCCCGACCTACAAATGACATGGGATTTGAACCAACAGATTTGAAACACATTGATCTACATCTTCACCAAAAATTATAGCCATCTGAAATCATTTGGAAGAGATTGATTGATTGAATTGGGACAAAAATGATGAACAATTCTAGAACTTCATAACTGGAGTATTTTTCATTGAACATGCTTTGTTATTTTGGCAATATATTGATCTATAGTTATCCAAATGGAATGATTCTTAATTTATAATAAACTAGAGATATAGGGCTGCAATTTTTCTGAAGGAGTCCAAATTTAATTCAGTCTCTAGAATTCCAGATTTTTGAATTAAAGTTGAGTAGAGGATACTATTGAAGCTTATAAACAATCCGAAGTATTTGGAGTATAACTTTTGAAATACTGAACCAAATTGAATGATTTTATTGTCATTAGAAACTTAAGACAATGGGGAACATTTTTCTAGTAGAAAGTGCTACCAAATTACTTCATTTTCCTTGTCAGATTATTCATGAAAAATAGATCCAAAGGTTTGGAAATTTGGAGAATTTATAAGAAGAAATGAGAGTTTGGATAATGCTTGGTCTTGTCATGTTGAAATAACATTAGTGAATGAATGTAACACCCCACTCCCGCGTGACCCGAACCAGACATCGATGGTAATATCCGAGTCCGTGCCCCACGAGGGTGGCGTGCTACATCACTCAGTTAAAACTCAGTATAAATATTTTTTTTAGGAAACACA
>JANZLH020000409.1:482014-496364 GCA_026770325.2 Erythroxylum fimbriatum
AATTTAGAACTGGAACAAAGATTGAAATAACTAAAGCTTCAAATTGTCTTTGCGTGAACTCCACAACATTCAAAACTTCATCTTCATATCATTTGCATTATTATCATCCTATAAGAAAATAAAATATGATTAAAAAGGTACTAAGGAGTTAAGTGGAGATTTTAAAGCTATTTTTTCTTAATAGTTTATTATATTTAACCATAAATATTTAAAAAATAGAAAAATATAGTTAATAAAAAACGGACAGGATGTGAGTATCCATCGATTCGGATTATCACTAGGCCTATATTTAAATCCATATTTAAATCTATTTAAAATCTATTTTTTAATCTTGATGTCTATTTTTTGAGTCAAATAGTGATATTAATCAGATTAAAAACTCACGGCTATCCTTAGTCACACATCGAAAGCATTACATTTAATGCCTGATATCCTTGGAGTGATACAAGTTGTTGTCATACACCTAAAGCGTTAGATTGAAATCCACTATGATCTAATTAAAAACCATGTAAAATCGTTTGGAATCTAGAGATATCGCCACAACCTTGTTTTCTTCATAAGATACTGGCTCGCTAAACACGTACTCCACGCCCAGATGTTTAACTGTCACTTTCAACCAACCAATCTAATCATCATAATCTTATGACTCAACTTGCAGGTAACACTTGGCACTAACGAGTAAGAATAAGAATTTTAGCTTTTGGGCCGTATCTGGTTTGTTGACAGGGTCCAACTTGAAAAAGCCGACGTGTGTATCAATGTAGAAAGTTGGTGAATTTGCTATGTTGCCTTCTCTGCGTGTCTGTTGCCTATTGGAGCATTGTATTAGAAGTAGGATTCGTACAGACGAGCCTTAGAACCAAGCAACTGTGGATATTTGGTGTAAGGAACACCGTTCACCGGCCATCACACGATCCTTTTGTCGAAGCTTGGAGGAGGAAGGGACATGGCCATAAGCAAATCCTCCTTTAAGGTTCGTTGGTGCACTCTACAGCAGCATATGTTGTTCTTCTTCCATCTTTTGGCTTTGTTATCTAATGAATTTATTTACACTTGTTGGGTTCTTGTATAAGTTCCATGGGGTTCCAGGGAACAACCTTTTTATGTGATGTGGCGGATCGTTTTTCATAACTAGTTTTAGATAATGTTGTGGGATTTCAAACATTTTCTTGATGGTTTGCACGCACTTGACGTTTTGGTGCAGATAATTTTGGGTTCATCGTCCATGGCACGCCGGAGAATTCTGTCAGAAATGGGATATGAGTTCTCAATTCTGGTATTTTGTTATTCAGCAGCATATATTCCTTGGCGGTTAATTTGGTCCTTTCTTTTGTCCCTCAACTGTTTGTCACCTTTTAAGGGTAGGAAGAGAAAAGTTTCTCTTGTTTATGTTTTCTGTTTAGACTGCAGATATAGACGAAAAAAGTATAAGGAAAGATACACCAGAGGAATTAGTTATGGCTCTAGCGGAGGCAAAGGTTTGATTTCTTTAATGCCCAACTCTTTCTCATAAAGTTTGAAATATTAGTAGGTTTGATTCAAGTCTCATCTTCTAAAGCTTTTCAAAATCAAGTGGCCACAAACAAGCTGTCTTCTGTTTGACTTGAGATGTCCACTTGATGTGCTCTTCTTTAGAGAAATTTTTGTTCTTTTGGTGGGGCAATGCTCGCTTGTGTGTGTACCTACTGGGAGTAATGTTGCAAGAAAAGAAAAAAAAGAATGTCTTTTGCTTTTGTATCCGAGATTATTATGGAAGAATGTGTGCTGAAACATCGTTTGTGGGTTGTGATTGTTTTTACTTTGATGTGTTTTACTTTGATGTGTTTTCCTCCTAGGCAGATGCCATCATAGAGAGGCTTCAAGCTGGGCCGCAATTGGCAGAGGATTCGTGCCCAACATTGTTGGTTACTGCAGACACAGTATAGTTTGTCTCCTTTTGTCTTATTCCCGTCGATAGCTTCTCATTTTAAATTTAACCTTTTTACATCAAGAACATATCTTTAAAACCGGTGAAGCATTGGCAACTTCATGTATTTTACTTTCCATAATGATTATGACTCACTATTTAAATACACTTGAGGAAATCCATGACTATATACCTGTCTATGTATCTGCTTAGACAGCCCTGAGGTTGTATTTTACGGCTAATTTCCTGAATTTTCAGGTGGTGGTGTATAAAGGAGTGGTGAGAGAAAAACCAAGCAGCAAAGAAGAAGCCCGGAAGTTTATCAAAGGTTTTGCTAACGGATTTATTGGTCTTCTCTACTTTCTAAAATATTCAAGTTACTCGTAGCTCATATAATTGTTTGCTGCAGACTATTCTGGGAGTCATGGAGCAGTTGTAGGGTCTGTTTTTGTGACCAACCTTGCTACAGGAACAAAGAAAGGGCAATGGGAGAGAGCAGAGGTACTGCTAATTTGGACTAACAATTAGCCCGATTCTACTAGGTGGTAATTGTATGAAAATCACCATTCATGAAAGAAAAGCTGGCTGCGACATTGAACTCTTTAGTTAATTACATTTCATCACTGGGCTTGAACCTGTTGAATCAACCCCTTCATGTCCTTACTTGGTTCTATAGTGAAACAGACCAGATAATTCAAACATTTAGATGCTGTCCCATAAAAAAGACATTGACCAATCTCATGTACCTGATGTTTGTCTGTATACTCGGAATTCAAGTTTAGTTTAGTGTGAGGTACACCTTCTTTTGAGAAGCTGAATGACTTGTAGACCCTTCAGTAAATGCAACATTCATAAGCTTTATATTTATAGGTTGGAAACATTAATCACGGACTAATGTTCCAGGTTTATTTCCATGATATACCAGATGAAGTCATTGATAACCTGGTAAATTTCTGTAACTAGCACTGTCATTGTCCTGCCCTAGATACTTCTTGTAACTTGCTTTGCTGGTATGGTACCTAGATTGAGGAAGGAGTTACACTTAATGTTGCTGGGGGCCTCATGCTGGAACATCCACTCACTTTTCCCTTTGTTGAAGCAGTGGTAATTTCTCTCTCAAACACTGCCTCTGTACCTGGAAAAGAATATCCCTTTCTTGGGATCTTCTTCTTCATTTTTCATAGCCTTTTCTTTTTTATATATAAAGAAAGCATAATGAAGAAACCAATAAGTTTAAGTGTGACAGTTGCATAATGACTCTTTAATTTTGATATATCTGCAGATAGGAGATACTGACACTGTGATGGGACTTTCAAAACCTCTTACTGAAAAACTCATGGCAGAAGTCCTATAGCAACCACATCAACAAAGAATTACAAGCACCTAAAAAATGGAAAATGAGGGCTATACAAGAACTTGATTTTATCGGTTTGTTCACTTTGAAGAACAATGTAAGGTTTTGTCAAGGTCTTTCTATTTGTTCAGCTGATCTTGGGCGACGATGTAAACCCATGGATCATTCAGGGGACTATATTCTCCGATCACAGTTCTGAGTATATGATGCAAAAGAAGAAAAGACTCTTTGATTTTGTCAAGACTAGTTTCATTTATTTAGTATGTTATTGCAAATTATTAACTGAAAAACTCTAATGTGCACAAAAACTCTAAACACCTTTCGATATGCTCATCGCATGTTGTATATCTCTTTATCCCAAGTGCCTTCTGCTTTCAGGCCTTGCAATATTGTCTTATTTGTGACCTCTAATAACCTATTAGGCTGTATGTATACAATTGATATGAATATAATGACGCTTGATACTCTGTCGTCGTCTTTGTATCCTAAAATTTTGCATTGAAGCAGGATCTGGGGAGAGTCTGATAGTACTCAACCTTATCTTTACATAATAGAAAGACTATTTTTAGTAAACCATACGTAAATACGACAAGATAATGGTGATGCAGGTAATAAAAAAAAAAGTTCGTTATATAATGCAAGTTTGGCAACAAAGTTATTAAGAAAATAGTAAAATAAATATACCTTATATGTTGCAAAAGTTCTGTTTACGCCTTATACGCAGCAAAGTTGGTCACCATTTTTCGATATTGTGCGTGTTAATCCTTGAGCGGTGACTATGCTAATCTACTATTCCGATTGCTGTGATCAAGGCCTGGAGGTGCAGTATCCTTCAATGAATATTGGCCTGGAGGTGCAATATAAGTGATCTTCCCCGTGACATCAGGGGGAAGTGAGACATGGTGCTGCATTAAACTGTTCTCAAAGACGGTCGTATACAAGTCTCCACCGTGTATAGTTAGCTAATGACATGTAGGGCCGACAGCATAGTAGACCAGACTTGTACCATAATAAGTTAATTTTAGCCTGAGCCGAAAGCTTGTGATCCCAGTCCGAGGCTAATTAGATTTACCAGACTTAAAACGCATCTCTCTCACTTCTGGGCAAGCTCTTCGCTCTCCTCCCACCAGAAAAATCGTCTCTCATAATCCCTCAACCAGAAACCCTCATTCACGCCCAGTGGCGCTCTCTACCTCTTCACGCTTTCGTTTCTTTCTCCCCACTTTCTGGTCTCGTCTCCACTCTCACGCTTTTCTCAGTCACTGTCCGTTCTTTGTTCTAGTTGTGATTCTCCGAGCAACTCACCGGCGGATTTCTAAGGTATGTTTCCTTCATTTTGGTCGACGATCGGTCCGGTGGGGCATTTTTCCTTATCTTCTCATCCGATTAATGTACATGTGTTTGCGTTTATTTTACTCCCTCCTTCTCCCATCAAGCGTCTAACACTAGCACTTGCCCAACGTTTTCATAATGCGATGCACTTGAAAACATAGAAGAACCGAGGTGTTCATTGAGAAATTGAGAAATGTATGTTCTTTTGCGAACGAAAATGTGGGTTTGAGCGATTTTTGATAGATGTTTATTTGATTTGTTGTATAGGAGCGAGAATCGACTGGGCTAGCTTGCTGTGGAATCCAGATATCTGCACGTGGGTGCTTCATCGCTTTTTTTCCCGATCTTCTCTGCTTCTCCCTCTTTTTCTGCCTTAAATGACGAATCTTTTTTCCTTTACATGTCTTTGGTCTCTTTGTATCGATTATTTTGGGTATTTGGAGTTTTGTGAAGGATTTTGTTGGAATTTTGGATTATATAAGGCTGGCATGTGCTTGTATTTAGCTATCTAAGTCAGTATGAAGGGGGTAGTTTGATAATGGTTTTTCAATCTACGAACTAGAGCTTTCTTGCACGGTAGGTGTTCGATGAAATGCTTTACTCCGTAGTTTGCGATAGCTGAAATGGGAAAAAGGGAAAAGTTTCAATTTTGTGATATCTCGTTGTTTCTTGAAGTTTCTGTTCTTGGTAGGTGTTATTTCTTGATGCTTTGGAATGGATTTGGCGTTCCGTTACTCAACTGTTGGGTGTTTTCCTTTGTCTGCTCATTAATTGCATTATTGACATATATTGTTGCTTTCAAGTTGCTTCTACAGATAATCTCTGTAGTGGGATCTTGTAATTAGTTTTTCTATTCTGAATTATGTGATTGTGTGGTAGTAGTTTGGCCCATGAGCCAATTTTCATTTCATTTGTGGCATGGCTTAGTTCATGAGGAAACCGAGTCAGTTAGGGATATATTTCATACTGCATAGCACCTAATCATTAAAATGCCATGTAACCTACAGGTTTTCAAGATTTTTACTTCTGTCATCTTTTGAATTAATGTTATATGTTACCTCATCAAAAATCAGGAATCAATTAGCCAGATCAATATGGAGGCGAGATTTTTCCGTTTTCTCAAGATTGTGGGTGTTGGGTACAAAGCAAGAGCAGAAGTAGAGGGACGCCTTTTGCTTCTGAAATTGGGTTACAGCCATGAAGTTGAACTTACTGTTCCTCCTGCAGTTCGAGTCTTCTGCTTCAAAAACAACGTAATTTGCTGCACCGGAATTGACAAGCAAAGGGTACACCAGTTTGCCTCTGCAGTTCGTAGTTGCAAGCCACCTGAAGTGTACAAAGGCAAGGGTATAATTTACGTTGATGAAGTGATCAAGAAAAAGCAAGGAAAGAAGTCGAAATGATTTTGGAAAAAGGCAAGGCAAGCCGTTATATTGTCTGATGTTTTGCTGCATAGCTAGAGAAAGTGCTACACCTGATGATATTTTGCTTCATAGCTGGAACTGCAACATCTGATCATATTTTTGCTTCATGGTTAGAACTACAAACCTTTTATTGTGTAGAACAGTGTTTACTATCTGATCCCAATCACATAAATATTGTATTTTGAAAGAGATTGGAAGTTTTGAATAACAGAATTAAATGCTCGAAGAAACCCCTTGAAGCATTGTTTGATATGGAAAAAGTTTGGGGAGTTGTCATTTTAGTATTTTGCAGGACCAGTAAAGTGAATATTCATAAATTACTCTGATAACGTAGCAGCATTGATTTTGATGACTCTCAAAATTACTAAAATGATCATGTAAATGGATTTATATTTCATTTTTCAAGCCTTATTTGACGCTAGAAAGTAATATGTTTGAAGGAAGAATTTCCAACGGGCTGACGAATCAAATTAGTAAAACGTGTCACAGTATCTAATCAGAACGCGATTAACCTGCTACAATTCAATTGATTCACCATTCATGAGTAACTGATCAAGATTGAAGTACAGGAATGTGCTACATCATCGATATCTTTCATATTGAGTTATAATTTAGGATAAGACGAGCTCGAAGAAACCAAAAATTGCCTCTTTCCCTTGTTGATCGAAAGATGAACATTCTTGGAACTTAATAGCATTTGACAACGAATATGATTTACACTGTGATACATGAATATGGTTTTAGAACAGACTGTTGTTTCTTCAAAATTGTGGAGGTGATTGTGGAGGTGCCTCTGCAGGGAAGAAGTGTCGCTGTGATATACCTACTGTCAGAATTGGAGCTGCATGCTTACAATATGGGGAGCTGGAGTGGTCCAAACTACAAGATTTAGTTCAAGAATCTTGGGGCCTTGAGAAGATGCACACTTTTTACAAACCCTTTCCCAACTTCACCAATAGCCTTCAACGCATCAATCGGATCTCCTTCCTCGGGAGCTTCATCACGTTCTCGTTTCTAGTATAAAAGAAAATATTCTAAGATGAGCGGAAAATGGACAAGGTAATTCCGTAAATAGTTGATCTCTTAAATATACCTTAGAGCATGATCTGTCCCATGTTAGTCCAATAGCATCGCCACCCAAAGAATCATACCAGGGCTTCAATGTGTAGAATTCTTTCTGCAACTAGTAAGTGCTGGTTATCAAAATATGAGCAACATGACCAACATCAACATAAAAGGCTACGATAATGCTTGCCTTCAGATCTTCTATATAGTATTTCAGAGGATTAAAGTCCACCATCAGCTTATTTTTCACTTCCTCCAAGCTTCCGCTAATATCTCTTGATAATAAGAAGGATTGAAAGGCTTTACTAGCATTTCCACGAGCCACAAGCCTCCCTGTAAGAAGAATGCAACATTAAAATACTCAGTATGGGATTATTTTAGATCAACCGCACAGGAATCTCAATTTAGCCATGTGAATCATTACAGGCATACCTTGGTCTAACTTCGATGGGAAAAGAAGACGTTGAGGATGAGCTAATTTCTCCCCATGAAGAAGAACAACAGCATCGTATTTGTTCAGAGGCGTTCGAAAAAGGCACTGCAAGGTAAATTATAGGTGTGATGATCCTCAACTGTACAAATAAGATTCAGGAAGCAGAAGTACCCGAGGAATACACTCACCTCCCATCTATAAGAATCAGTCTGATCCTTCAAGATGAGTCTTGTCAGCAGATCAGCACTGCTACGGGCATAAGCCACCAACCTTTTAAGCTCCTATTTGGCAACAAATCCATGTGCAATAAAGAATATAAATGAAGAACTATTAAAAGCATCTTAAACAACAGTTCTGGACGGTTGTTCACAAACGGTCATAGTTGGATGTGGGATACAATGGCAGGTAAAAGTTACTTCAACAAGTATTTGAAAATGTGCACTCGTTGTGAGTGATATAATGCCTCTATTACAAGCATAATGATCTAATATTAATGCAATTAGCAGAAAGAGTTCCTTGGACAAGGTCCAAAATATGTCTGTTGAACTATCAAAGAATGAAACAATAGGCTAGTCAAAGTTGGGTAGAGAATAACAAAATATAGCCAAATTCAATAAGACCCACTAACCAATGTGTTGGGGGAGCATCGAGTCCAAGCTTCTGATGCCTTGTCATAGGATGTAGCTAAGAACATAGCAGGGCTCATATTTTGTTTATTTCCTTCATAATCTTTTCTAGTCAACATAAAATTATCCTGAAACAAAAGAGATGAAATTAGTAGCCACTAAAATCACATTTCTACATCAAGTAGCCTACAAATATAAGATCATTGATTCAAATCCATAACTTACATAAATCTCTTTTTTGTTGTTGAAGGTCAAATCATTATTTATGTCAACTACCAAAGCAGAAAAGGTCCAATCATATTCTGCTAGAAGTCGCAAAAACCTGTTCAAAAAAGAAGGTTTTCAAAGAAAAATTGGCAAAACAGAAGTTCTCCTCCAAGGGCACAGAAGAGGCATATGCCAAGCAAACATCATAAGACAAAAGCTTACACGGAGCTTGTAGAAAGCATAAGTTGAATACAGAAAAAAGATGCACATTTCTAAATCATAATGCAGGAACTAGAGATGTCAGAAAGGGCCCAACCCAGCCTGGTTTGACCAGGCCACAAGCGTAGCCCGACTGTTACTTCCAAAACGACGTTGTTTTGGAAGTTTTTCTATTAAAAAAAGAAGCAGGCCAGGCCGTGGCCAGTTGGGCCACCGGCCGACCCATCTAGGCCTGTCGGCCCACCATAGCCCAGCATCAGGCCAGGGGCGGCCCGGGCCTGGCGTGGCCCACTGACATCTGTAGCAGGAACCCCTGTCGATTATTAAATCACATTCATACTTTGCAGCAAAGTTATTTCACTTAGAACACAGTCGCAAGCTAATCATCATCAGCTCATAAGAAGAAGGAAAGAATCTAACCTTAAAAATCCAGTAATGCGTGAGCAAGGAGTAGTATATGGTAAAGGCTTCACAAACAGATGAGCAACCAATAATTCAACCGCCTCCTCTACCAAGCAGGCTGAAAACATATGTGAAGCTACCCATCTTTTTGCAAGCCTTTATAAAAAGTTAGAAAAGGTTCCTCAAAAACGAATATTGTTTTCTTCCTGGTCAAGCAGATATAGAGTGCAGAAAAGATAGAAAATGAGTCACTACACACCTAACTACTGATCCATATATTGGAAAAAGACCCTGTAACCCATTGATCATGCTAGAATGCTGACTGCGAAGAAAAAGTTTTCTATCCACTGAAGAAACCTGCTTCATTTGGCCGCTTCCATCTGCAAACCAAATTGGTTTAGTCACTCATCATCACAAGATCTTGCCAAAAAAAGGGAATGAAAAAAGGCAGATAATATGTCCAGAATCTCTTACTTTCCCTTCTCACCAGGCTCAAGCCCCTCTCATGCAAAATTTTAAGACGAAATGCAAATCCAGAAAGGAAAATATCCACATTGTCTTCAGTAGCATAGCATGTCATACCCCAATTGTTCTGGAGACTGTTATAATAGTATTGTCAAATACAATATAATCAAGAAAAGTGCATTTAAGACTTCAGAAAAAGAACCAGCCATGCCCACCTCTCCCCAATTTTAAGAAGGAAAGCAGATTTTGTTTTCTCAATCGCTACATCATCCATTGGCCAGTTCCCAGAACCTTCCAACTGGAATTAAAAAAAAAAACAAGGCATCATCACAGACTATCAGGGCAAAGTCAGTACATTATGACTGTCAACAAGGACCATACCTGAATAATTACTTCCAGTGGCTGAATACAGGATGAAGTAATTTTACGCAATTTTTTCATGTCAACCCTTTCAGTTGCCAATGGATGTGGTTCAGGAGGGAAGACAGATGTGAACCTAAAGGCTAGAAACAAGATAACAACAGAGAATCTCTCTCAGCAACTAATTGAAGAATGGTAAGCATAAACATCATAAGTTAACAAGGCTGAGGGAAGAATTACACCAAAACCAACGATGTGGTCAGCTGAAAATTACAGCTAACCCCTTCCCATAAAACAGTCCATAAAAGATAATGATTATTCATCATAAAACATGAAAGATAATTATACACCAAAAGTAGAACAGTTGAGATGCACTCTGTCCAACCAAAGTGCTTACACACGTGCTTAAATAGGTAAAAGTGAAATTATGAGCTCCTATACAATGTGAATTCTACATCTCACTTTAACATGCAAGTATATGATGAACCAAACTATACCTGGGTCTAAAGGCTGAACACTATACACCTTTAACGGAATGTCTTCAATGCCACGCAAGCGCTTGGATAAAACTTCAAATGCCCCAAGCAAACTTGCAGAAAATTTCAGGGGATCTGAGGAAAAAACTAATATTTTGTAAGAGATATTAAAAGTACTAAGTACATCAAGAACAAAAAAAACAAGTGATAACGATAGAAATTAGCCACTGTTATTAATCATCTTACCTTTAGTACCAAGAAGAACAGAGAAATCAAGTTGATGTGCAATCACTACAGCATTTGGATTTGATAAAGAAACATGACGGGAAAGTACATATTCAATTATGCTTTTCATTATGAGATGTTTTGTCCACTGCTCAGTTTCCCAGACTATGCAAAAAAGAAATAAAGTCAAGATACCCTGATATGAGTGTGTACTTCAGAATATTAATATAACTAAGATAAAGCCTCACCTGTGCTTTCCGCAATTTTACCATCTTTAAATCTCCGAAGCTCTGCCTTCTCCCCCCAAAACTTTCTAAATTTGAGTGCCTGTCAAAAAATAAGTCCTTAGTTGGAACTTGTAAAACAATGGAAAGCAGGTCGTGATTCCTTAATGACTCAAATACCTCCTCTTTATTTTCAGCATCTGGGCCAATATCAACAACTCTAAATGCTTTATCCAGAGAGCTCACTGAAATTCCAACAAGCATTGGCTCTTTATCAAGTTCTGAGAAACCCTGAAAGGCAAAATGGTTACAACGTCTGAAAACATTAAAGCACAAACTTTGCAACTCGAAGCTTTATAAGAACTGCATACTTTTTCTATATCACATTCTGCTGGAATATTTCCCCATATAACTCGCACAAATTTGGCTCTGTCACTCAGTCCTTGATTTAGAAGATTCTGTACCTTCTGCTCAATCAATCTCCAACATTCATCATCCTGGCAATATCCTGAAGCATTGACCTGGCTATTTCCCTTGAAGTTCAATCTAGGAGAAGAAGGATAATAATTAAGGACAACAATTTATATAGCAGAGGTTTCAAGCAGAGCTTAAAGTAGAAAAGTTTGTGAACTTTACCAACTTCCATGTTGACAAAGAAAGAAAACACAAATTAATCTTTTATACTGAGGCACAAGTCAGAATATTAATTTCCAATGTGGAAATTTTTTAATGAGAATTTCCTTTATGTCTGTCTCATTGTGTGTGTGCGCGTGCATGCGCGCGTGCGTGTGTGAGTTCGTGCGTGCATGCATGTTGAGTGTGTAGTGTTCATGTGTATGTGTGTGCGTGTGTGAACATAGAATTATTTCTTCTCGATCTATTTTAAGGCACCATTAATAGAAGCTATTGAATGAAGCAATTCAAGCTAGTTTGATGGAGGCCGAGCAGAACAAGCAAAAACATTTATCAATCTACACATGTAAAATCAAAATCCATACCTCAAATAATAATCATATTTAGCAGGAAAATCAACCTTGGCCATAAAGATATCCTCAAATGCACTATCTCCAGATTTTTCAAAGCATTTAAGCGTCAGAGAAGCCTCATTTTGCAGCTGAACTCAAGAGAAAAGGAGAAAAACTTTTTAAAACCCGATGTCATAAAAGGACCAGGAGACAAGACGACAAAGCCAAGTTAGAGGTGGCACAAAAAATCTAACATAAAAGCTAGTAAAAGTACCTCAGTGAAACCACTACTTTTCATTCTGCAAGTCAAATTCAACTGAGTTTGTGAATCACATATCACAACTGGGAAATTTTCCTTATACAACATCCTTGCCTGCGGTGCACTCAAATGAGGTCACAGGAAGAAAGAATGGAGCAATCCAATCTAAAATAATGCTTAAGGAAACAACTTACCTCCTTTGAAATTTTGGCCTCATCTTGTAAGTAAAGTCCTCTGCTCCACAACTTTGAAGTGGCTGCAAAGTATATCAAATTGCTATAAGGAAAAACAAATACTCTGCTTAAGGTAGGAGATATTACTGAAAATAGTATCAAAAGTATGTTTACTGGGCAATTTCATACCATGATCACCATTTTCCTGGTGATATATGATGTTAATGAGAAGTAAAAAATTGGCTTGGAAAAGAACTATAACTTGGCACCAATATGACTCATGCCAACTCACCAGGAAAACAATTTATCAATTCTATTATCACACTGGGTCACCAATATGATAGTAACTACCGATTGTTAAATATCGTAAACTCTTAGCCTATGGACAAATTATGCATCTTAAGGATCCCAAAAAAAAAAGAGATGAAAAGATATCAACAATCTAACTTCATAGGTATGCATGTAAGAAACATTTAGCATACCAATGAAGTCTAATGTAACACGAAATATCTGCAGAGGCCTCATGGAACTGTTGATCTTCTCTCGTGTTGCAAGGTATGACAGTATGATAGCCATCAGATATCCATTCAGGCAATCGTGAGTGTAAATGGAACTTCTTTGCTGAAGCCAGACCTACACCAATTAGGTTGCTTTCTCAATATCACCTAACAAAACCATCCTATTTTATAAACTTGAACATATGTAATACCTTCAACAAAACCAAAGCCTCTCCTAATTGCTCCCACTCAAGAAAGGTTTTCTTCAGGAATTCACAATTATCCTCCATAAACATGTCTTCCAAGATGCTAGTGTTATATATGGGTGTAGGCACAGGCAGAGTCCCTTTTCAAGTTCATAAAAGAACACCTATCAACACACTGCAACAAAACTAAATAGTAGAAACAACTATGAACTCCAAAGACATACTACCTTGACTCAAAGCACGGATGTTGTTTCGCTTCAATTTCAATTTCAATACAGAAAACAGGGCTTTTGCAGTAGGAATTATCCTTACAAATAAACCAGGAATTTCACTGAGCTTCTTGTCTATTAAAAAAGAAAACACAGATTAACAATAGTCAATCTAAGAGCTCATCACTTCTACAATTCCAAAATAACCTGGATAGACGAGCAGCACAGGTTTACGGGCCTCATTCTGTAGGGCAGACCATTCAACCTTATCAATTGCCGACACAGACTTCAAATACTTCTTAACCACACAAAGATAAAGAAACCTCTTTGCGTGATAACGATAATTCAAATAATCCTTCTCGTGGAAACACTCCTGTCACAAGAAACAAACTTCAGTTACTTCACAAATCGAAAACAATTTAAAAGTTGTTCACAAAATCAAAATGTTTTGATTCAGTAAGCGTACCAAGCATAACATTGTGACGAAAGAGATGGAAAAAGAAAAAAGAAATACCTTAGGTAATTGAATGAAAAGGTCCACATTAAGCTGAGGCTTCACAATGCATTTCATCGAATAACTGCCGCCAACTTCTATGGACCTAGGCCTCTTAAACTTAAACTCGACCTTATCGGCGCCGATATCTCTTACAAAACCAGGAGCCTCGTCTGCAGTGACCTGCTTGATAAATGACCCCAAATAAGAAAAACCAAACAATTAAACCATAACAAATTTCACAACAACAATTAAAATTTTCAAAGAAAGTTTTGTTTCATCAAACAAAATTCTAAAGGAGAACTGAGATGGAAATAAACGAACTAGCAGGTCGTCGGGGATATTATAAATGCATTCTCTGATAGCCGAAACGCTGTCGTTGACAAGGTTGGTGAAGGCAGGTGAGTGATCAAGATGGACCTCCTTCAGCAATTCTCCGACCTTTGCGTCCATTGGCTCAATTAGGGTTCCGCTTTCCATCGCCGTATGAGAGTGAAGTACAGGAAGGAGAAAAGAGCAGAGTGGTTTTGCTCGGTCGGCAATAGGGTTTTAATAGGGTTTAACGGGATGGATGGCGGGAGAGAGGAGTCTGAAGAAGGAGATAGACAGGGTTACAGTTAGCCTTTGTTTGGATGGATAAAAAACAAGGGAAAAGAAGGGAAAGGAAGGGAAGGCAAATGCATTTCTCTTCCTTTCTATTATTTGGATAAAATTAAGCAAAGAGAAAGTGAGGGAATAGAGAGGAATTGGAGAGAAATTTAGACCAAATATATTTCCCACCAAATTGGTGGGAAAGGAGGGGAAATTAAGGACATGATAAGCCTAATAGA
>JANZLH020000409.1:496464-508190 GCA_026770325.2 Erythroxylum fimbriatum
TTTTTTGCTAATTTTTATATGTCAGGGTTTTTTTAGCAACTTTTGAATAACACAGGGTTATTAAGGCAATAAATTCCCTAAACCACTCCTTTAACAACCTTTGAATCATTCCTCAACAAGCCAATCATAGCTGTTCACAGACAAGATCACATGAGTGTGATTCACCGGAGATGGGATGCTAAAAAAGCACTGTTTCCTTCTTTTTTTTCAAAGAAAGGACAACATAATTTAGTCTTGTGATGAGATGTTTAGAATTTCGAACGTACTTCATCCATCTGCAAAAAAGTTTTAAAAAGATTCCAAGTATAATAAAGGACTGAAATTGTTGAACAAGGAGAGAAAATGAAAAGAGAAAAAAGATTGTTTTACGTAAAGAGCTTGGGAAGCAGACCAGATCTGAAACATTGATACTTCTCCCAAATTTGGGGCATCTATCATGACCGTTGATCGCTTATGTCACGCTCCACAGTTTTTCTTTTAGACCAACATTTGTATTTCATCAGCACCTGTTTAAGCTTTAATTCGCTATCTATAAACTTAGTAACGATAAAGAACTGTGGCAATCTTGGGTTCTTTAACCTGGGATGTAACAGTAGCGGAGGTATGAAAAAAAAGTTGAAGACATCTTTTTGCATAGGTCACAGGGCTACGTAAGTTGCGATCTAGACCTCCACAGACGAGACAAATAGAGGTTTACCGCTCTTCCTTCGATATCATGGATACTGACAAGAATTTATTTATGTGAGACCGGCTTATCAGGGGTCTCTTTCCTTCTTCTTCTTTTCCTATCTTTTCGACCAATCTAGTGTTTCTTTTGTTCTTGTCTGTTTCTTTTCACATCTCTCTACCTACATCCACTGAAGTAGTCTGTATTACTTTAGCTTCTACGTGTTAAAGAAGATCCTGTCAGCTATAAGATCACTAGACTAATCCCACAGAACCCCGCCTTTGAGACCTTAAAGAGGTCAAAGAAATTATAAACCAACACAAGGAAAAGAAAATTTGAACTTCCCAATCAAAACTCTCAAGACTCAACAGAAACATTCCGGTCGTATCTTGTTGCTTTTGAGGAATATAAAATATTTGTTTATGTGTTCAAAAAAAGCGCAGTTCCTCTACGGTTCTGACACTGATATACTAGGTAATTAACAGCAAAACAACACATTGGACTCCGCATGCATGCATGCATCCACGCACAAGGGGCATCTTCATTAGTGCTCGCCATTGTTCTCATTGTCATGATACGATCTCCTTAGTTCCTTCCAACTTCGGAAAAGAGGAAAACTACCCAAGGAGTCCCACCAAATCCGACGATCCACACAACATCATGATTAATTAATTATTTAAAACTATAAACGGCTTCATCAATTAGGCGAGGTACGTGTGTGTGGTTTTTGGGTGGTTCGTGGTTTACAAAGGAAGGCAAGGAATGGGCATCTTTTGGAAAACGGTGGTCGTACTGTTTGTCGAACTGATCAGACTTGTCTCCAATCTCGAGACGATCAGATTCTCTCTCTGCGTATTGTTTGAATCTTTTGATCCCATGGATGGGGTCGATATTCCAGAGGACAAGTGTTGGGTCATGGACATGACGTGGGGTCGCTTCTTCTTTATTTATCTGTTTAAAGTTTTTCATTAGTTTAACTTTTTTCTGTCCAATATTACTCTGTCTTATTTTGTCTCGTAGAATTTCAACCATTTATTTTATGAAACCTATGCAAAACTCATGCGGAATTCATATAAATAAATGGTTGAGATTTATTAGACACAATATGATACCATAATATTAGACAGAGGATCTAAACTCTCAAAAAAGGGATAAATTTATTAGCTGCTTTTGACGTGTGTCTAAATTGGTGAGTTCAACAAAGAGCTCAGGGTTTACTTCTATTACAACAGGTTAATTACAGTGTATTGTTGGGATGATGTCATCATAATACAGAAGTAAAACAATATTTTTAAATTCTAAACTTCTTTAATTGATGGCCATATGAGATAATAAATCTATTTTTAAAATAAAAATTATAATGTACCAAGAATAAAATACAGGATATTAAATGTATTTTAGCCTAAATAATACTAGTAAGGCAGCAAGTGAGTAATAGCAAAAGGAAAGGGGTTGGGGTTGGAGTCCAGATTTTCTGTTCAATTTTACGATGTTTTATTTTGTTTCATAAATCTTAGCCATTTATTTATGTGAGTTCCGCATAGGTCCTGCATAAATAAACGTAAACTTATATAAATAAATAGTTGAAATTTATGGAACAAAATAAGACATCGTAAAACTAAACAAAGAATCTTATATACTGAGGTTGGGCCCGTTGAGGGCGAGGGGGGGTTTTACTCCTCGTGATCGGAGTAGACATGTCCATGGAAGACTGTTCCCTGTAGTCACGTGGCCTCTTTTGACTACCGATGAAAAAAGACCAGCCCCACCCCAAGTCTTGCTATTATGTATTTTCCTAAAGAGAGTGTGATACTTTCCCTATAATATCACTAATGCTCACTGACTCCTTCTGACTAAGCTGACTTGACTTAAGAATAACTCTCCATCTGTATAATATGAGGTGTATTTTCCTTCATCTCTAATCTCTGCAGCACGCAACTTGGCCCGTCACTGTCTCTGTATCTTCATAACTCTCTGTTTAGTATATACTATATACGTATTATGTCCATCTCTCTACTTGTACTGCAGGGTGATGACTGGTATTTCGCCATTTTATTAGCTTATAAAGCTACCCGACAATACTTCTCTTCACTCCATCTTGTACCGTCAGCTCTTATCTCTAAATTCTCTTGTATTAAAACTCTTATATTATTGCAACTCGTTCTGGGTTCTTACTATTTGGCTCGTACTCTCTGCAACAACCCCCTTTCTTCTTTGGTTCATTATTCGTTGCAATCGTCTGTTACCGACCCGTTTGATCATTTGTGGCTTAGAGGCGAATTGTTTACTAAAGCCGAGTAAAGAAATTGAGTTATCGATCGATGATGCATAGGTACAATAGCTCTCAGGGGAACATAGTGGGTCCGTGTTCTTGTGATCTGGTCCATTGCCAAAACAACTCCTTCTCCATGCTGTTTTCTATGCCGAACCAGTACCACAAATCTTTCGAAGAAACAGACGTTTACCCTTTCACATCCTCTTCTCCGTCCTCCGTTGATTGCACTCTCTCGTTAGGAACCCCATCGACACGTCTAAGCGAAGATGACGAGAAAAGCATCCGACATGAGCGCCGACCTAGTTCTTGCATGTCCAACTTTTGCTGGGATATATTGCAGACCAAGCACGCACCTTACACTTCTCAATCCCAAAAGACGAGTCGTGCAAACAATGGTACCGGCAACAACTTCTTCGCCAATAATGATCCCCTACTCGCTCGCCGCTGTGCCAACTGCGACACTACTTCTACTCCTCTCTGGAGAAACGGCCCAAGAGGCCCCAAGGTATTATTAGTTCCAAGTCCCTTATATTTAAGCAACCTATTCCGAAAAAGTTCCATGTTTTTATGATAAGTTACATGTAGGTCTTGTGACTTGGTCTTTCTTTTCTCTTGCTCAATTTGTTTTGTGCTCGTGTGTAATAGATTAACTAGTATACGCACATTGTGCAATTGTGATTAAGTTTCTTCTGCTTGCAGTCACTTTGCAATGCATGTGGAATTCGGTTCAGGAAGGAAGAGAGAAGAGCAACAACTGCAAATGCAAACAGTACAAATGGAACAGCATCGGGAGCAATTGATCCTTACTATGCTTATCAGAACAATTCATGGGTTCAGACCCAGAAAATGCCATTCTTATCTCCAGCAAATGAATTTAGGTTCGCAGAAGACAGTGACAGAGATTCTGATACAGGCATTCCTTTCCTTTCTTGGAGGCTCAACGTTACAGACTGGCCAGGCCTTGTGCACGACTTTACGAGATAAAATAAACTTCAAATAAAGCGGAAAAAAGAGGAAACAGAAAAGACAAGAACGGTCAAGATCATAAATACAGAGAACGCAACGTATAAAACGATGATGATGTTGAAGGTGCTGGTGACAGTGATGGTTATTGTCCAGTGTCGTCAAATTCATTTTTTCTTCCTAATTTGCAGTTTGGTTTTTGGTTTGGTTCATTTCCCTTTCTTTTTCTCATCTCCAGTCTTACATAGATGGAGTGAAAGCTGGATAATTCTATGTTCTTAGTTAGGTTTTTTTTTTTAAGGTTTCTTTAACTTTTCTTTTTATGGTTTCTTATAGAAACTTTTCCTGTTGGGTCACTTTCTTCGGTTTCCTTCACTGTTATACCAACTGAAAGAAAGCGATGGTTGGTCGGTCTAATGAAGTATGTACGATGCAAATCCATACCCTTCCCAGTTCCTATTATTGTTTTACAATTTGAACTGAAGTTTGATCTGATAAGCCTGGGATTATTACTTCTGGAATGGTTTTCCTGGGTTTCAGAAGCAAGGGATAATAACTGATTATCCACTGATTGATGAGGATCAGTTTCTGAATTATACGACTGCAAAGATTCAGACCATGGAAATGGTTTTTGTCCCATAGCCTTAGCTGTGTTCGTTTGACCGTCAGATTGACCTGTATGTGTGCAGAAGCGGCAGGTCCTCTCCACGTGGAACTGGATATTTTGTTTTTTTCTTCATTAAGAAGGAAACATATGTTGTGACCACTAGATTCTATAACAGGTTTTGAAGAACGCATAGTTGTTTAAAACGATGAGATAGGTACAGTTACTCGTCATGTGTTTGTCTCGTAGCATACAATTTTAAGGACAGTGAGTGAAGGCTTGGATTTGAACCTTTTTTTTTTTTGTTAATTTACGGGATGTTGGGTCGAATTGTTTACCACTGTACTCCGGACTTCTGTGCTCGGTTCTTGGATTTGAACATTTGCCGATGAAGGAATTGTTGTCACAACGTGTTAAAAACCCCGTTGAATCAAGAACCCAATCCAGCCCCCCAAACTTTCAAACGGTTAAAGACACAATGATTCTTTGGTTTTCCCGTTCCATCATATCGATTTCGGTTTTTTTATTCAGTGTGATAGTAGAATCTCTGACACTAATAATACCACAGGATCATCGTTGATTAAGGCCTAGGGATACTATATACTATGAGTTCATAATCTTTATTATATATATTTGTGAGTAAATATATAAAATTAATTAAGTTGGTCTCCTATAACAGCTTAAGTTATTGTGGTTAAACGGTTATTTAATATAGTATCAGAGTCTTTATAACCAAGTAGCCGTGAGTTCAAATCCTACCATCCACTAATTATTTAGCACAAGATAGAGTGAGCCTGTGCAAGTTTCAAGTCCAGTCGTAAGTTCAAATCCTACCATCCACTTATTATTTAGCACAAGGTAGAGTGAGTCTGTGCAAGTTTCAAGTCCAAAGAACTTTCATTTGAGGAAGGTGTGTTAGTGAATATATATATGTGTGTGTGTGTGTGTGTGCGCGCGTAAAAGACTGGAAAGAAAAATAGCAGCAACGAAATTATGTCTAAAACCTAATCTAAAGCTAGCTTGCGTGAACAATGATCCTCTCTCCTTTTATGCTTATTTTTCCAATTTTCCTCCTATCGTTTCTTGATTCTCTTCAGATAATGTATCCCCCAATTTCAGGTGATCAATCCCCTTGAAAGATGACAATATAATCTTTAAAGATTATAAGATTCTCGAGTTTGACTTTTGAAAATTGATCTGCATATTTATTTCATCCTTAGGCATACCCACGTTTAGTCATTGAATTGCTTTCAATTTTGAAATTTCGGATTTTCTTCATTCTTTTGCATCTTTTTTATTCAATTTCGTCTCTAAGGTGTTGAAAATCATCTGTAAACAATTATAAGATAATTCCATTAATTTCGGATAATAATTTCAACACATTAAAGATAATTAAGTATAAAATAAGTGCAAATTGATGACTTAACAACTATATTATTATATTGATTTATGCGGTTTGTTTATGCATAGTAAAAAGTTGACTTATGTTATTCGACTTGTTTATGTACGATGTAGTTTGTGGTTTAACAAGGATATAGCTTCCGCGATATGCTATATTGATTTATACATCTTGTTTATGTACAGTAAAATATTGATTTATGTATAAAATATTGATTTATGTGATTTGACTTGCTTATGTACAATGTAGTGTGTGCTTTAATAAGTATAAACAATTTTAAGTTTTTTATAAAATAAGATTCGATGTAAATTATAAAAAATGATTCCATTTATAGGATTATAAACTTTCTAAAAATATAAGAATTTATTAAATGAATGTAAGTTTCATCCCTTTATTTGTCTCTAAAATAGAAAATTATGATTAACTTCACAATTGAAATGTGATTATTTTACATTATAATCACCTCATAATAAATATTGATAACTTTGTTGCATGAAAAAATTGTTAATGCAAATGGTCATTCATAACTGTGTCTTTGCTGTCCATAACTGTCGCTTACTCTGCCATCAACTCCTTTCCATTTTGAGTCATTTCGATTGCAAACCGCCACAGATAATGAAAACAAAATTGTAAATCAACGATTAGGTCTACTAGGAGTAGGAAAATGAAGTTCATAAAGAGAAGTACAAATGATCGAATTTTGTGGACGGAGAAGCATCATCAATGCAGTCATTCGAAACGATATCTTGGAAAAGTGACCTCACAAGCTTCCACTCTTGCAAGAAATGGCTTAGCAGAACTCATACTCTGCAAGAAGTAGCGTAGCCTGTAACTAACTTTCTTTGCATTATTATTTTTTAAAAATTTTTCCTTCTTCATTCTTTTCTTATTATTATTATATCTATTTATTTGTTTATTTATTTATTTATCGTCTCTCTCTCTCTCTCTATGGGGAAAATACATTTCTATAAAATTATAAAATATACAAAAATTATTACCATGAATTTAAACTTTTTAAAATTTATTTAAAATTCTAAAAAAAATTCAGTCTCTCTCAAAATTTAGGTAAGGATATGAAATATTAGTCCAACTCAATTTAGAGTAGATTTTCAAAAGCATTTATAGTTGGAATTTTATATAAGTTCATGCATAAAATTTTAATTGTTAATGCTCAAATTTTCAATGTGAATTATGATACATTTCGGTTTATTGATATCATCACACACATTTTGCTATTTATTTCAAGTTTGACACCTTCTTTACAACAAGACAATTTCACAAAACTATGGGTAAGAAGGGTGGTGCAAAAGGAAAAAGGCATGCCTCCTCATTATCTCAGCCATTCAATGAAAGGAGAGCTCAAAAGGATAATTCGTCGACATCTGAACCCACTACTACCTTTAAACGACCATATGTAGTATGAATAATTGTTTTATGAATTAAATTTATTATTATTTTGTTTTGGGTATTATGAGGTGATTATAATGTAAAATTATCACATTTCAAAAATGACTTTAATCATAATTTTCTATTTTTCTATTTTTTTGTTTTCAAAACCTCTTTTACAATAAGTTTATAATCTTAAAATTTGAAAATTTCTATAAATTATATATATATATATTTTTACTTATACATTTATTTCAATGGTTTTTTTAATTTAATAGTTGAGATTTTTAACTCGATATAATCCATGCATGATCATCAAAGTGTAGAGATAGAGTCCTTTGAAGAATTTGACAAATATGATGATCAATCGGGCAAACCACTTCAACAGGTCAATGAAAGTGCTCTATTAAAGATGGTTAGCAAATTCCCGGTGGTTGGTATTATTCATATATGCCAATGTTTCATCAATTTGAAGAAGGTAAAAATTATATTTATTTAATTAATACGTAAATGGAATTTCAATTAATATTATATAAAAATATGTTTATTTTAGGGGATGATATATGCTGGAACTGGTCTTGATGAAAGAAAAGCAGAATTTCATGCTGTTATGATCATGGGATATGGAAATGATAAGAGAGGAATTTTTGGATCATAAAAAATTCATATAGAAATGCTTGGGCTGATGAAGAATGCGGAAAAATAATGAGACAATCTAGTTTGCCAAATCCAAAGCATTCTTTGTTTCTCAACTATTCATATCCACAGGTACGTTTTTTTTTATAAAAGAACATCAAAAGAATTACAAAATAATCCATAATTTTATTAAACTTCAACGTGATTTTATAGATGGAAGTTTTAAAAAGTTTATAAAAGAACAAGAAGAAGAAGCCAAAATAATTAAAGAAGAAAAAGCCAAAAGAATTCAAGAAGAAGCTGTAGAAATTGTTTATGAAGACATGCAATAAATTTAACTCACATCAACTTAAGTACTAATTCACAAATTTTTAAATTTTGATTTATGTTTAGAAGTTTCTATAATTTTTAAATTTTGATTTGTGTTTAGAAGTTTCTATCATATTCCACCACACTTTTCTTGCATAGGTGACAAAGTTTATAGACAATTCATTAAAGAAAATCAATATTCTTACATCCACTATCTTTAAAAATCTTTACTTTGATTATAATGCATTATATTAAAACTCAAAGATTTACAACTCAAAGGATGAACAGTCGTGGTGGGTCTGTACCATTAAAAAGACAGTGGCTCTCACATCATTTAGAAAATTGTGGGCTTTAATTTATTATAAAAAATTCAAAACCAACAAATTATAAAAACATAAAATTATGATTAAATTCATAATTGAAATGTGATTATTTCACATTATAATCACCTCATAATAAATATTGATTAACTTTGATGCATGAAAAATTTGTTAATACAAATAGTCGTTTACAAATAACAATGGGTTGAGATATCCACGAATTGATTCATGCGATTTGACTTGTTTATATACAATGTAGTGTGTGGTTTACAGTGATAAATCATCCACTGTATGATTATATTGATTTATGCGGCTTGTTTATGTATAGTAAAAAGTTGACTTGTGTTATTAGACTTGTTTATGTACGATGTAGTTTGTGGTTTAACATGGATATAACTTCCGCGATATGTTATATTGATTTATGCTTCTTGTTTATATACAGTAAATTATTGATTTATGCATAGAATATTGATTTATATGATTTGACTTGTTTATGTACAATGTAGTGTGTGTTTTAATAAGTATAAACAATTTTAAATTTTATATAAAATAAGATTCGATGTAAATTATAAAAAATGATTCCATTTATAGGATTATGAACTTTCTAAAAATATAAGAATTTATGTAACTTTCATACCTTTATTTGTCTCTAAAATAGAGAATTATGATTAAATTCATAATTGAAATGTGATTATTTTACATTATAATCACCTCATAATAAATATTGATTAAATTTGAAGCATGAAAAAATTGTTAATACAAATGGTCGTTTAAAAGTAACAATGGGTTAAGATGTCCATGAATTGATTCATGCGATTCGACTGGTTTATATACAATGTAGTGTGTGGTTTAACAGTGATAAATCATCCACTGTATAATTATATTAATTTATGTGACTTGTTTTTGTATAGTAAAAAGTTGACTTATGTTATTCAACTTGTTTATGTAAGATGTAGTTTGTGGTTTAACATGGATATAGCTTCCACGATATGTTATATTGATTTACGCATCTTGTTTATGTACAATAAAATATTGATTTATGCATAAAATATTGATTTATGTGATTTGACTTGTTTATGATCTTTTAAGAAATTTTAAATGCTTCTTTGTAGTACCAATTATTGTTGTTTTCATCAAGACTAGGCATTCATTGAGATAATGTTACTTAAAATGCCATCTCCATCCCTTTACTTATGGTGCGGTAAATTTTCATTCTCCTCTTTAACATCTCTTACATGTTACAGAAACCGAGGTTGAAGTTTATAGATTCAACAATAGTGTATGCATTCTCAGAAAAGGAGTGTGTTGTCAACTTGTTATAGCCACAAAGGTTTTAATCTTTTAACTTGATATTACGTGAAAGATTATACTTTCCCTGATTACTTCACTACTGAGATTTTATTTTCTCGGTTCAAAATGTGCGATAAGCTTTATTATCATCATTTAGTTTCTACTCTCTCAAATTGTTAGTCCAACTCAATTTAGAGTTGATTTTCAAAATCATTTATAGTTGGAATTTTATATAAGTGCATGTATAAAATTTTAATTGTTAATTAGTGCTTTAATTTTCAATGTGAATTATGATACATTTCGGTTTACTGATATCAACACACATATTTAGCTATTTAACTAGCCAGCCTACTGGTCGAGGTACCAATAGTATACCGTGCTTGTCACGACCCGGTACCACATCGGGTCTATGACAACCGCCGCATAACCCGACTAAAGACACTCACGGTATCCTTAATCTGACTATGGAAGGCTAACTGAATATCTATTCTTCTTTTTTTTTAGAAAATTTGGGCAGCACAACGATTGTGTTTTAAAAATCCCAAAAGCTGCAAGCATTTTTAAACACACTTCTATATTCACATCTAACCACAACTTCAAGACTTAAAGTCCACTCAGGGTAATCTCAACTCCAGGCATTCTCAACTCAATGCAATTTCAACGACATTATCAAAAGTTCATGCATAAAATCTTTTATAAACCACAAGGCAATCAAAAGTTTACTTACAAAATCATAAAGTGTATCTACATAAACATAGTTCACGAACCACTAGATAATAAAAGTACAAAACTACCCACGTGCAGTAACATCCCGAAAATGTCAAAAGACTGCACGATCTACTCAGAGCTTCAAACTCACTAAATTAACCTGCATGGTTAGAATGCAGAGGGGGGTGAGTACACTAGGTACTCAGTGAGCAGGAAAAACATATATCACAAATAGAATTCGATTCATACCAAGATGATGTAGATAACCTATAAAGTGAATATATATCACATAGAAAACATATAGGCCTAGCATTTGACTCAACGTATAGTGGTTAGGAACTATATAGGCCTAGCCTATTAACTCACTCATTCGGTGAACATAGGTTCCAGTTCCAGTACACAAAACCATAAAAACATCATATGTATCAATCAAATCTTAACAGAAAACTAATATCAGGATAAGCCAAAATAATCATGTGTGACACCACTAGTCAGCCAAACTAATGTGCACACCCACCAATACTCGGTGTTGACTCGACCTTCGTCCGTGGTGAGTCCAAATTACAGTCAACAAGAGCATCATGGCTCTAGGTGATGACCTCATTGGTGTCCAGACCCTAGGTGTAGAATCACCCATAAGTTCGGTAGAAAGGTATCAATAAAACGACTTGACTTTAATGTTCCAGTGTCAAGGGTACGGGGGTCGCTTAATCAGTTGTGCCTAGCACAAGATTGGCCAATCGTTTCCTCACCAATCAAAAAATCATATACAACAATTAAGTACAAAAATCAAGTAAGGCACTATGCCTTTATTTATCGGTTCAACTGATAAAATAAAAACTTGTTATGGCACTGATCGCGGCTCGTCGTTCGATCCTAAAATCGATCCTTGGAAACAGGTAAAAAAATAATTTATACTAAAGATTGCAGTATAGGATGCAACCTCGGGTCGTCTCTCTTGATCGGAACCTAATGAAATAGACCTAAACTAGCCTTTATGTCATGAAGTATAAGCGAAATTAGCAAGGAAAAAAGGGGGGTTTGATTACGAAAACATTAACAAACTGAAATGCATTGTAAAAAGTATTTTTAGGTTTTTGGAAATAGAAAATAAAAAGATTAAAACAAAAGATGAAATCCTCTTGAAAATGAGCTTTGGCTATCACAGT
>JANZLH020000409.1:515200-560436 GCA_026770325.2 Erythroxylum fimbriatum
CGAAGTCAAAATAAGACATCTTTGTTCAAAAGCAAACATGAAATCAAAATGAATTCTTCTCACAGATTTCGCTCTTATACGCAAGTGTTTGAGGGCAAAGTGTTTCTCTCAAATCTCACTCTAACATATAGCACTACCATAGGCTTGCAATTTCACCAGTTATCATTCATTCAGATCACATGAGCTAATAGATCATAAGGACTTTATTCAAGGTTGTAATGGGGCTAGGTTCACAAGTGAGGTAAAAATGGTAAGAGGTTAATCACAAGCATTCACAAAGTATCAAGTAAAAGGGATACTCAACTTAAAATTCTGAGATAAAAACATGACACAAAGGGTTACAACCCCTCATACTAACTTATGCTACTATGCTTTATTCTTCTTTTCTTTTCTTTTTTCTTTTTCTAATTTTTCTTTTCCTTTTTCCTTTTTCCTTTTTCCTTTTTCTTTTCGTTTCGTTTCTTTTTTTTTCTTTTTTTCTTTTTTTTGAAAAACGCTAAGAACAATGGAAACCCATAAAATAAGAGAAAATAATAAACACATAAGTAGAAGCACTTATAAAAGTATTTCAGAATAAAATACAAAACAAAAGTCCCACATTACTCAGTGCTTCATTCAACTTGTGATAGGGTAAGGCTAATGGAGTTTTTGGGTTTTTAAATAAGGTGACTGATTGAATAACAAGGATAAAGGCTCAAAAATGTTTGCAAAGGGAAAATAATTATGTAGGTTAATTTTAAGCTAAGGGTGTAAAAACAAAGAAGGCCTTAATCATTTATATATCCCATATGATCAAACAAATCTAAACCGGTTCCATGCAAGTTCTGAAGGCAACATGAATAAAGGAGCATCACACAATTCAAAGAAATAGCATAACATAAAGATGATGTCATTTAGGTTTAAGTTTGCTCACAGGTTTAATTCAAGAATTCACCTTAATTTCACAATTTACCTCATCACTCAAATGTCAAAATTTTGACTAAGTCTATAAGATCAGTTATTGCAATCAATTAACATGATTCACCTCAAAACTCACTTAGCTCAATTTAATTTCATGCATATACTCAATCTCATCTAAACTAATATGACAAAGCTTCGTGGCTTAACATGTATAACCACATGCAAAAATTAATAAAAACCACACAGAAACTGAAAATATTCACACACCAATACTCCAATGTTTTTCCCCCACACCTAGACCAACATTGTCCTTAATGTTAAAGAAGCATAAATATGAAGGAAAAAGTTAAGAAAGCTTCTCTATTATGGAGGTTCCGAAATCAAGATGTTGGTGGATGTGGAGATTGAAATCCTTCATGTTCCTAGTAGGCCACAAAAGACGTGATTGGAGTAGCCAACCTTCGTGACTCACTTGTTTCTCCTTGGCATTATGTGTAATTTGTGAAACAAACCTGCAATGGGACAAGACAACATGCAATCAACGAAATTGCAAGTTAAGAGTGATGGGTGGGTTTTCGATGAAGACTAGGATCGAAAGCGTTTAATACATGGTAAGTGTGATTTAATGCCCAAGAGTTGAGTATGGGTGTGCGGCAGCTGCAGTTGAACACAATAAGAGACAAGCCTAATGAAAGAAGAAAGGAAAAAAAAGGGAAATAAGGGGGGACGGCGGAAACAAATTTAGATGAAAATTAAAATGACAGAGATAAAAAATGTGAATTTAAATTCCTAACAGAACTAAATTAAACCAAAAAATGAAAATAAAAGAAAATTGCTAACAAAACACATAAAAGAAAGGGATACGAATAGGGTGCCTCCCATTAAGCGCTTATCAAAGGTCATAAGCTTGACCCTTGGCATATGTACATCATACATTATCGAGTGGATGCTTGAGTCCAACAGGAAACATGTTCAAACTCCGTGAGGTGCCTGGAGCACCTTCCCTAGAAGTGGGCTCTTTATCAGCACGATGTTCTATGACTTCTGATGAGTGGAACTTCATCATTTCACCATCATACTCTAATGTCCACTCGTCTTTTCGGGCATCACCCTTCTGACACTAAGATGGTCTCTGTAAGAGTATCGCCAATGGTTATGGAGACTCGACATCCTGCTTGTCACCTTCAGTCTTCAGCTCGCTCGCCCACAGCTCTCCTAAAAATTGTACTTCTAGCGGCTCTTCTTATTATTCTTCTTCTTGTACCTGTAAACAACTAGGAAAAGGCAACAAAATTCGGTTAGCGATAACATGAACTGCATCACTTACCTTAGGAGGTTGCACATACTCCATACTTTCTCGAACTATAATATCTTCCTCTTCCAACTCTGCTTACTCTTCCTTTTTTACCTTGAAAAATCGACTTGGAAAAGGGGGCGAAATCACCATATTCTGTAGATTGTTTTGCGTCATTTCTGGTTGTTCAGATGTCTCTTTCGTTGCTTCTTCTTCTATCTCTCTTTTGGAAATTTTTGGATGCGATTCTTGCAATTCCTTACCACTCCGCAATGTGATAGCCTTCGCGCTTTCTTTGGGATTGATTTCCGGTTGTGCTGGAAAATTTCCAAAACTTTGTGCCTCTAGTCGATTTATGACAATTGCCATTTGGCTTAATTGATTTTCAATATTTCTTTGTTGATTTTCCATATTTCTTTGTAGATTTTCAATACTTGCTTCAGTATTCCGCTGAAACGTCAAAGTGTTAGTGGCCAAGGATTGAACTATATCTTTCAAAGAAGTCTTATCTTCGAAATTTGATGTTGTCAAGGCACATATAGTTGTCTAAACTGTTGGAATTGAAGAGTGCTCGTTGCCAACCTCATTACGATCTCCTCTAAAGACATCTCATCAACTTGTGGTGGCGATGGTGCTGGTGGAGGCTCTGGCTCAAAGTAGGACTTCTCTTCATAGTAGCTCGGTGGAGAAGTGAATCCGTACTTTATATCCTGCAAAAGGAACATGTACAAAGAGAATAACCCAAAAATGAGCAAACTTCACATACCTTAGCTTGTTGGTCATCCCTCGGTACTTGCGCGGCTAAGGGTGTGAAATTGGCCACTTGATGGTCAAACCTGAAAGTCACAACAGACGAAAACTCATTATCATAATAAGGATAATATAAATAATCAGAATTAAAAGCATATTGATAGTGAAAAATGCCGCTAAAAGATCGCAAAATCGAAGAGAGATGTGAAACTGAAACAAACAGAAGATAAGGTAACCAAGAGCAACGAAACCAAAAATAAAAACATCACTAAAAAAGTCGTCAAGAAATTCTCCTACAACGGCGCCAAAATTTGGTACTGCTGTCGCCTGCAGCCAAATTCAAAAGAAATCACTTCCGTTAATACACTTTAATGTAGTAGCGGTTGGCGGTTATCGTTCCCACAAAGAATCTTAACGGCAAAGAAATTATGAATTCAAATGGAACAAAGTAACGAAATTAGGGGGTTTTAATTCACGCAATATAAGAAAAATTATAAGAAAAATCACAAATCGAAATCACTAATTGAATCTGAAAAATTAATGGAAAAATACCTTGGTTTTCAGGTCACCAATGTTATCATGCTAATATGGATCCTCGATATAAAATTGCAATCATTAACAAACATTCATTAAGGAAGTTTTCTCTTAAGAGTAATGACTAGAAATATGTATCCTAGCTTTCTTATCAAAGAACAACCTAGATATGATCTTAGGTTTAATTTAATAATAGCTTTACGAATCAAGAACCAATGAGCAAGCGAAATACATGTACAACATGCAATCAATCAAGCAAATATCTCCCTAAAATTTTCGACTCTAACGTAGATAAGTTAATCCTAATTGCTACTTGTGATTAGTGAAACTGAACGTCATATTTCGTTAATCTAGGGATTCAACAAATTAATCTCTAGTTGTGCACCTATAAATCAACGAATTCAATTAGAAAGGGTGAATCTGAAGATATTCAATATTTATTAACAACATAAACTTTATTCAAAACATCTCACACATAATAGCAGATAACACGAATCACCTCAACCAAGACAATAAGTTTAGCTACTCATAATAGAATTGAAAACAAGAGAAATAACAAAGCTTAAAGTCTCCATCCTTGGTTCTTTACTGGAAAATACGAAAATACTAATGGAAAAAGTGCAGAAACCGTAAAGGACTGGAAATAAAAACAGCAGCAACGAAATTATGTCTAAAACCTAATCTAAAGCTAGCTTGCGTGAACAATGATCCTCTCTCTTTTTATGCTTGTTTTTCCGATTTTCCTCCTATCTATCTTTTCTTGATTCTCTTCAGATAATGTATCCCCCAATTTTAGGTGGTCAATCCCCTTGAAAGATGGCAATATAATCTTTAAAGATTATAAGCATCTCTAGTTTGACTTTTGAAAATTGATCTGCAAATTTATTCCATCCTTAAGCGTGCTTACGCTTAGTCATTGAATTGCTGCCAAATTTAGAATTTCGGATTTTCTTCATTCTTTTGCATCTTTTTGATTATCGAAAATCATCTGTAAACGATTATAAGATAATTTCATTAATTTCGAATAATAATTTCAACACTTTAAAGATAATTAAGTATAAAATAAGTACAAATTGATGACTTAATACGAAACAAACAAGTACGAACCTGATTATGTCAAACTTCCTTTAAGCTTATATCTAACCATGTACTGATCCAGTTTCGGTCCAGTCCTTGGGTTTGGTCCTTTGGATGGACCAAATTACCAGCTTCACCTAAAGTCTATAGATGATAAGACTTGAAAATGACACCCTATTCTCAGTGCCATGTTTTGTATCGTGCAAGTTATTTTTAACTATATGTTTATGTGAATTTTATAAAAATATATAAATAAGATTTAATAAAAAAAAATGATAGGAATATTAAAATGTTTGGTTAGCATGCTAAAAGATAAGTGATTGGTTCTGTTCTGACAGAGAAGGCCTTGAAAGAAGCAACACAGGTTATCCAAACTTGGGATGGAGTCATGACACTTGGCTAATGTACTAATCTTTTATATTTTTAATTTATGTGTGACGTCCGACTATATAATAAAATTTAAAAGATAAGTTCTTATTAATTAGATTTTAAATATTTGGTAAATGAAAGAAATAACATAAAATGTTTCAAAAAATGTGGTAGAGCTTAAGTGTAAAATAATGGGAGGAGACAGATTAGCTAGATAGCTTTACCAGCTCGGGCGAACAAATGGCGTTGAAAAGGATTAGGATAGTAGGTGGGTGTCGTTGATCCAAAGTTGTACAAAATATATAGGAAAAGACAATGTGAGATGACCTGACCTAGCTAGGTTTGGTTTCGTGCAAGAAAGTTTTGATCTCGGAAACAATTTTTTTTTTTTTTTTGGACTCAATATAATAAAAACGATTCCTTGTGGTGAAGTGAATCCATCTTATAATAAGCTAATTTACAAGCGTATTGTTAGGATCTTGTCGAAGGACAAGAATCTTAGTTAAGGAAAAACAATACCCTTCGAATTGAATGAAGAGCTAGCCAGTGTATTTATGACTATATTGGAATTATTTGGTAAATGATGAAAATGTTAGAGTTTTCTTTTAATGGCTAAAAATTAAGAATTAAAAGGTAATTATATTCAAAAGTTATTAAAAATTATTCAAAGAAAGAAATAGAGATAGAGATATAAATTTGAATTAATTTATACAAATTTTAAAAAGTTACTCATTAAATTAAAATTTTTAAAAAATTAAATACTTTTAAATTTGTTATCTCTAATTATATTACCTTAATTACTTTTGTATAAACCCGATATTTAGGTTCCTTTTTTTATCAATATTTAGTATATAATATTATTATCGCTTGTATATTGTGTTTAACTTATTTAATCTAAAATTAATAAGTCAAATTTAAATTAATTATTTTTATCTAGGTTTAAAATTTAAGATATTAATATAAACATTTTTTCAAAATAATTTTATTTTAATTTAATATATTAAAAATATAATCTCAAATTTAAAATTTTAAAAATTAAACTTAAAATAACAAAAAATTATATTTCCTTAAATTAGAAATTAAATCAATATCATTTTTATAAACCCAATTTTATATTAAGCTCGTTGGTGCTGCATTTGAGGAAAAACTCCTGGTGTGATCCGATTGACCCCATTCTCAAGATTTTTTTAGTGGCATTTTAGTGATCTCTTAGGTTCTTCAGTTGGCTCTTTGTGGTGCAAATCTAAGAGGATCTTAATAAGTTTTAAATTTAGCTCATTCGTCATTGAGAAGTTGTATTAAAAGGGCTTTTGATGTTCTTAAGACTCGATAGAAAATATTATAGAAAATGATCGTGTTGACTTCTTTTGCTCTATCTAAATTTTTATGAGAATATTCAAAAAAATACTAAGATATAAACAACTAATACTCATATCCTTATAAATATTTCTTTAAGTTAGATGCTCGTAAGTTATTTTACACATAAATAGCTAATACTAAACAGTTAATTTTATCAAAACATCTTTAAATAAACAATTGATGTATATGCTGGTCAAATTAACTATATTAATTCGCTATTAGCTAACCACTGATAGAATCAACTAACAATTAATGCAATCCGCTGATTGGCAAACAAGGTCTTTCATACACTCAACATCGTATGGCATGTTTCAATAATTTACGGTATTGCCCTTTAGGATTAGGAGTGGCGCCATTGGATGATTAAAAAACTAAACGGTTCAAAAGTTTTGAACCGTCAAATTTTTCGGTTCAATTTACTTTAATAATTTTTGTTATTAAAAATTGATCAATTTATTAATTATTCGGTCAATTTTTGTAAATTAATAAGTTCTTATAAACTAAAATAAATCAATTAATTTATATTTTATAATCTCTTTTTTCAATTAAAAGTCAAATAAGAATAATATCTTTTAATTATATTTCAAATTCTTTAATTTTATTTAATCTTTGGCTGGTTTTGTCAGTTGAACCTTTTAAACATTAACCCTCTTTTTGTACCAATTTAACATTAGGTGGTATAAAAAATTCTTTGGAAAGTTAATAATATCTAAAGTTTTTTTTTAAAATTTTGAAAGATTTTGTGTTAGATAAGTATGCTTGTTTTATGTTAAAATTCATTACTGATTAATCACAATGACTTATTTATGATAAATAACTCTTAAGATTTTGTGTTAGATAATACAAAATTGGAATTATTTCCTGAAATGGTGTGGGCCTCTCAAGTATATGCATGCGGAATTTGTCAAAGTCATAGTGATCATAAAATTTCAATAGCTTCCAAGTGTGGAAGTTGTTTAAAATTGTCTGCAAATTTTCAATGCCATAAGAAGGCCATCGCCAATAACAACCCAGCACCAAACCAACTTTTTCTCGCTGTTTAAAAACCCCTGATCTTTGCGTTCACGCTCATTCACAAGCTTGCGCGAACTGATTAGAAACAGCAAGCTAGCCAAATAGAGATGGTGAACCTAGTTGCAGCTCAGAGGCCATTGATAAACGGGCTAATGAAAATGGCAGGTATTCAGCCTCAAGCCGTCGAGACCGAGCCGGGTACTGTCATGAACTTCTGGGTTCCGGTTGAAACCGTCAAGAAACCCAAGAAAGGCCAAAAAGGTGACACCGCAGTCTTAACCAAACCCAAAAAGCCTGTGGTAGTCTTAGTCCATGGTTTTGCCGGAGAGGGTGTCGTCACTTGGCAGTTTCAAGTTGGTGCCTTGACGAAGAAGTACTCTGTTTATGTTCCTGACCTTCTTTTCTTCGGTGGCTCCGTAACCGACAAATCTGACAGGTCACCAACTTTTCAAGCAGAAACTTTGATGAAGGGTCTAAAGAAACTTGGAGTGGAGAAGTGTGTGGTGGTGGGGTTTAGTTATGGTGGCATGGTGGTTTTTAAGATGGCTGAGTTGTACCCCGACTTTGTTCAGGGCATGGTCGTGTCTGGCTCGATCATTGCCATGACAGATTCGATTAGCGAGGAGACTATAAGCAGACTAGGGTTCAACTCCTCTTCAGAGCTTTTGCTGCCCAATTCTGTCAAAGGCCTTAAAGCTCTACTTTCTGTTGCCGCCTACAAGAAGCTTTGGTTCCCAAATCGGCTTTTCAAAGATTTTCTCGAGGTAGGTTTTCATTTTACTAAAGTCATTCCTTTTCCATACGAAGGTTCGATATATATATACTTTCATCGTGATTGTGTATAAACTTGAGAGGGCCATCCTTAGCTGCTTAAAATCAGCTAGCTTTTGTACTGCAAGAGTTAAAAGAGAACATTCACGTGTTCAAACACGATATTTTCATGAAGTTGGATTCAATATCTTACATGCAATACGCAAGGATTCCGTAAAACTTGCAACGAGATATACCTTGTCCTAAAGAAAGTAGCTGCAACAGCCATAAGAATGTTCTGTCGCATATTGTATTTGTCACAAGAAAGAAATTGCTTAAGTTGTCGAATAGAATTAACCTATCTTAAAATTATTGGTACATCTAACTTAGGTGGTACAGGTAGAGTGAGCTATCACGATTTGATCCCACTAAGTACACCTCTTATTTTCGGAAAGAATGGTCAATAAATAAATATATATCTATATTTGGATTTTATGTAGAATAATATATATAAAAGTTTACAAAATTATAGTTTTCAAATAAAATTGTAGTTATCATAGGATACAATTAGGTTTTGCAAAAATAAATTCAAATTAATAATTCACTAGAAGGCCTCTTATTGCTAGGGTTGACAATTAGATCTAGCTAAATTCAGGTGTTTTCAATTGCTTAGAATGTCTAAATTCGAACCGAATTAAAAAAAGTTTATATTATATTTTTAATTTCAAAAATTGACTTGTCATCCCCAGTCCCTACTGTCTGCAATTATTATTGTTTTGTTATTATCAATTATTTGTAACCACCAAGCTGTTTCCCACGTTCAGCTTCCTGATCTTGTCTAGCTAGCTGGAACATTAATGTTAGACTTGTTACGGTAAGTCAAATGTAGTGCAAGCATAAGGCATCAGTACAAGATAGGCTTCAAATTCTGATATGTTGGCAAGAAGAAAGATTTTTAAGTTTTACATTTTTATGGTATTAATTATAATACGACAAGAATTTGATAATTAGATTTAGAAAAGAAAAATTATTATTTCATTAATTCTTGCGATTCGTGTTATTTAAATTATATTCATATAATTAATAATTAATTGACTATTTAGAATTAATAAGGATGAAGAACAGAAAGCGAACGCAATGAACCGATTGCTGCAAAGTCATCGTAGGCCCTCATGGACCATCAACACTTGCAAATTTCGTTGTTCAACTACTTTTCACCTAATCACCTTCAAGACACACAAACGCCCATGTGGACCGGTCTTTTTCAGAATCTGTGTTGACTGCATTTTAGAAAGCCGTTGCAGGGATTGTCTGAAAATCGGACTTCTGCATACATCAGAAGTTTAGGACCAGTAACTAGTTACCTTTCTCAATTTCACCTGTCCTAACCGAGTAATTGCAGGTGATGTTCACCAACAGGCAGGAAAGAGGAGAACTCCTAGAAGGGCTCGTGGTCAGCAACAAGGATCCCACCATCCCCAAGTTCTCTCAGGTAATGCAAGTATTTTAACTTCTACTTTCTTATTGCTAGTCGTTCAAAGTAATTTCTTTTGTTAGTGAACTTTAAACGATTGAATCATCAAAGTAGATCTATGTTTCTGTATATTGCTCTTCCTTCTTTTGTTACTGAAGCAGGTTTGTATTGTCTTGCAGAAAATACATCTACTATGGGGTGAAGATGATCAAATCTTCAAGCTGGAACACGCAATGAACATGAAAGAGTATGTCTTGCAACTTAAAACAGTTTCACTCTTGATCGTTCGTTTCAGTCATAGGTGTTAAGAAGATTAGTTGATTAGGAGGTTGAAACTTGAAACAAAAATTTGAGACTATATTGTATCTTGCACCAGAACAAACTAACTCCAAGCAATCGCATTCTAGCGAGTAACCAGCTTATTTTGATTGACGTTACCGCAGGCAACTAGGTGAGAACGCAACATTCCAAGGCATAAAGAAGGCAGGTCATTTGGTTCACCTGGAACGACCCTGTGTCTTCAATAGGTTTTTGAAGAAGTCCCTTGCTTGGCTGCACGAAGGCGGAGATCAAAACTGACAAATGCAACCAGCATCTTTCATTCTTGTACTATTTTCACTCTGTCATCAATTACCGTCCTGTTTGGTGCATTTCACTACTTGAAAAATGTATCGAAGAGAAGTTTGTTTAATAATTGCTAATGAAATTCTATTCCTCTCTCTTTGTTTCAACACCACAACCCCCATATTTTTGGAGAAACAAACCACAAAGTTGCATAAGAAATCTGCAATCTTGACAACATTGATTCAGAGCAGATCTCGAATACTTGGGCAAACTTTTCATCTGAAAGCCACTTGTATTTCTTCCAGAGTTCTTCCTTTGGTTTCAGGGACCCAGACAGACACAAAAGCGACTGTAAAAGCAGACACCACGGTGTAAATAGTGAAGGTCCCTGTTGAACGAAAACAACAGTCCCATTAGTCAGATTCGAGATTGTCTTTGTCTAAACCAACACAGTCATGTAAGCATAGCATACAATTGTTAACATGTGGACAACAGAGAGAGAACCTGTACTGCTCCAACTCAAGAGCAAGTTTGCTGTCATAGTGACCAACCAGGATGAGAGCCAATTGGCTAAAGTTGCTATACTGCCTGCAAGACTCTTAATATCGACCGGTAGTATCTGAAAATGAGCAATTCAGGAAAACATTGAGCACTTGAAAGAAACGAACAGAAGTTGATGAGGTTCCATTGTTGGATAACACCATCTACTCTCCACTCATATCTTAAACCTTATGAACAAAACTTCGCAGATAATTGTATACCTCAGACATTATGATCCAGGGGATAGCTCCAAGTCCGACAGAGAAGAAAATTACCACAGCCTGAAAAGAAGTGGCTCCACATTCATAACAAGGAGCTCTTTACAAGCAAAGGGTGCACATGGACACACGCAGGAACACAACACAAGAACAGAGTTTACAGGGAATCATACCACAAGTCCTATAAGTGACAGTATCCCCATTACGCCATATAAATGAGAATCTTTTGACGCCACACTCTGTTAACATTTGAACGAGTAAGGAATATTTAAAAAATAAAAAGTACAAGTCAGCCCCGATAAATGGAGATATAAGTGAATGATGACGGACGGAATAAACATTCAGATCATTATTTGACAGATGAGTCGAAGTTATCCTGCTAACCTCGAAGTAAAAGGCGACTGCAACAAGCGACAAACTAATAGTGACTCCAGATGTAGACACCTGCGAAAGTGACTAAAATTTGAGATCCTTGATCTTTTCCAGTACTTCCTGCAGATCCAATTTGCATTCCACCACTCAATTTGCCACTATGCACTAAGAAACTCACAATGAGAAGAAGCCTGCGTCCAGCTTTGTCCATCAACCACGTAGCAGCAGCAGTAACAAGAACCTACAGAAGATCCAACTTGAAATTAGATGGCCATATAAATCTTTCTTTTGATTAACTGCCCTTTTTCATTTTTCTTTTTCGAGCATGACTGACACTTCCACAGCTCCCCACACACTCGCCACTTAACTAATGCCCAAGACAATAAGAACTATAACATTATCGATGCCGCTTCATCTTACTTGAATAGCCCCAAGTCCAAATGTAGCAAGATCACTTGAGGAAATCCCTGTCAAATTTGATCAATCATCATAGACCATCCACTTGAGCACAACCCAGGCAGCAAAAATCATATCCACTGAAATTATCTACAGCAACCCTAAAGAAATTACTTGGATAAATATTGTACAACACATCTACACAAAAGGAAAGTAGAGGAAACAAACACATCAATTTCCACCTCTAATCTTTTCCTAGTAAAATAATTTTCAGTAACTGCTATATGGTCTCTTTGTAATACTCGATATTGTGAAGGATAAAAAGAAACCATCTTGTTCAACTGTCTGAAGAATATCAGTGTTGACATTGAAAACTATAGGAGGGCTACAGGAAAATGTTGAACAGCATATTCTCCTCTAACATATCTCATAAGTGAAACCAAGTCAAAGAAGAGTTTGGTTTACCAGCATTTGCAAATATTTTACTGGAATAGAAGAAAATTCCATTGATACCACTTAGTTGCTGAAGCACGAGTAATCCAATTCCTACCTACAGCAAATATGGTTCTTATCACCATAGCTGGTCCAAACATAAAAATAATTACAATCGAAAGCCACTGGAATTTGAACAAATCAGTCTACCATCAAAGGGTACCAAAATCTTCTTCTTTTCAGATCAGCAAATCGGATTGTTGTTCTTTTGCTTGATGATGCTACTGATCTCTGCAAACAGTAAATCCATGACATATGATAACTTCAACGGAATTTAAACATGCACATGAAACAAGTCTGCATGGATACTAGTGACTGATAGCAGGACTCAGTCCACAATATACCAATGTATGTGGAATATACCACCTTAACTAAAATCTGGACCTGATGCACAAATTTATGCAAGTAAATAGAGAAAAGGAAGCAAAGAAAGAGAGAAGTTCGACCACATACCTTGATTTCATTCACTTCAGCAGAAATGTCTGTGTCAAACCCCCGCAATACTTGTAAAGAGGTTTCAAAATCTTCTGTCAGTCCCATTTTTGCCTGGCGGCAGAACAAACGACCACCAAAAATGGGAAGAAAAGTGGATGAGAGAACATGAAAGGGGAAAAGTGAATACTTTAGCATATAATATGGAGCATATTAACTTACCAACCATCTAGGAGACTCTGGTATGAAAAATAATCCAGGTATCAATATAGTACAAGGTAGAATTCCTGGGAATCAGAGTGATGCAGCATCAGTTAAGTCATCAAACTATTTGCTAGATTACTGAAATGAATATAAATGAAGTAACTGCTGCCATCTTGCATTAAGATCCCCTCTTAGGGAGGGATGACAATTTCATCCATAATTAATGGAAAAGATTGGCCTGAACAGCATTTGACATTTTTCCAGCAATCTAACGCCAAAGAGTTAAGGGCTTACCTAAGACTGCAAGCACTCTCCAATTAACAAAAAGTCCCAATAAATAAGCCAGCATGATTCCAATAGTAACTGAGAGCTAGTCAGTAAATAAATTGATCTAATCAATTTCCTATCACCATTAGAAATGAAAACCAGAGTAACAGAAAAAAGAAGATATTGAAAAGATTCGGAGAGGATCGCCAACCTGATTGACTGATCCAAGGCTTCCTCTCATATTCTGAGGTGATATCTCCGCTATATAGACAGGTACCTACACGTAGATAATCCAGAATTATCACTCTTATAAATTTCACAATAACTTGAAATAGAAAACTAATATCGGTAGCTTCAAGTTACCGTGTATGAGATTATACCCACACCAAAACCTTCTAGCAATCTTCCCATGAATAAAAAGGAAGAATCCTGCAAATGCAACAAGTAGTTAAACATGTAAGCTTGAATAACACAGGAAGCTATCAATTGTAAGTCCTCTGCGCACGGCTGATAGCTCACTTTGGCAAAGGATATGCTGAGCCAACCAATTATATTGGGAATTGCAGCGATAATTAGTGACTGCAATCCAACAAACAATGCAGCAGATCAGGATTATTCCAAAATTTAAACATCCAAAAAGAGAATTTCTGGATTTGAAGTTTCTGCGGCCTTCATCCATTCCAAACCCTTTTACGAAAATGAAAAGAAAAGAGAAACAATTCACATACCCCCTTGCGACCAATGTACTCTGCGATCTGACCGCTAGCTATAGCACCAACCATAGCGCCCACATTCGACAAGGAGCCAAACACAGAAAACTGCACCCCGAAAAGCCCAGTTAATCACCAAAAACAATCCTCTACAAGAGAGAAACAACCTTTGGAAACAATTAGAAGTAAAAAAGTCAAACCTCTGAGACTGTCAAATTAAGATCTCGGACAATATCCTTCTGTGTAGGAGAAGAATACCCACACTACACGAACACAAGCCCGATATGGATTAAGAAACAAAACTAACTGTAAATATAGACCAAAAAGAGAAGGAAAATGGTGTTTTTACGGTGAAGCCGAACTGGATAGGACCCAAAGCGACGATGAGGACACAAAAGACGACGGAAATGGAGTCACGAATGATCTGAGCAGAGGATCCCATCATGCTGCCTTGTCTTGAACTCATCCGATACCAACTTCCTGTATGGAGAAACGGTTTTCTAATGTTTCCATCTTCGCTATCGTCTCTGGAACTCATGGTGATCAAAGCTCTCTTTGGTGTATATATAGATATGTATAGAAGAATCAACAACAACCACCAACAGATAGAGAAACTGATACAAAACTTAAGAAGGTAGCTTCAAAAGGAATATGCCGAGGTGCAGTATGCAGAAGCCGAGATGGGGTTGCGTTTGTGTTCTTGGGATGGTCTTCAGCGGTGGATACGGGGAATGAGTTGGAGCTCCTAAAATTAGAAGTGTTGATGTTGTACAAGAGACAGGTGTGTCCGGATACGTAACTGTCACTTACTTACACTTATCCAGTTTAACTGTATTAATACACTAGGTGACAACATGTCAATTTAATGTCGGGACCACAAAAAGGCCGATCTTATGCGTTTTTTTCCTCAAAATATATTTTATAAATGCAGAAGAATGCTACGATTAGAAGGAAGAACGCTTGACAGAAAAAGGTTAACTAGGTTTTGTTCCATAGACCTCATAATAAAGCTCATGTGCTAAGAACAAGGCGTACGGAATAGTTTTGGGCTTAGGCTCATAACCCTCAGGCCAAGTCAGCAGTAACAGTTACGAGGGTTGTATTGTTAGTTAAAGCCCATACAGATGTTAGATAACCTTTATAACGGATCATCAAATGTGGTGGTTATAATCACTGTTCTGTCCCTGTCCCTCTCCCTCAGTCTCTTCTCCTTCTCCGTCTCGTGCTATCACTCTCCGTTTAGCCCAACGACTTCCCGCGAAACCTCACCCGCCACATCTCAAAATGGTAAAACCTGTTACCCGATCCATTACCCATCTTATTAACAACCCATCTTCTCCTTCACAATCCGCCCCCAAAATCCCATTCCCATCACGCAAAATCAGGAAAGCTCCGACTAAAACCTCCTGCACTAAAGCCTCTACTGTCACCGTCTCTTCCATTCTATCCGTCACTAAAACCTTGTCAGTCAAAGGCGAGATCGACCTCGCTCTTGATCATCTCCGGAACAACGACCCTCTCCTCGCTACTCTTCTCGACATCCATAAACCACCCACCTACGATTCTCAAGACCCACCATTTCTATCCTTAGCAAAAAGTATTATTTACCAGCAACTCGCCACCAAAGCCGCGACATCGATCTACTCTAGATTCATCGCACTCTGTGGCGGTGAGTCACAAGTCAACGCAGCTAATGTCCTCTCGTTCTCTGCACAACAGCTCCGAGAAATCGGTGTCTCGGGTCGGAAAGCCAGCTACTTGCATGATCTAGCTGAGAAGTACAAAAGTGGGTTGTTGTCGGATCTGTCGATACTTGAAATGAGTGATGATGAGCTGTTAAGTAGCTTGACGGCGGTGAAGGGAATAGGCGTTTGGTCTGTTCACATGTTTATGATGTCTTCGCTACATAGACCAGATGTGTTACCGGTGGGTGATTTGGGGGTGAGAAAAGGAGTGCAAAGTTTGTATGGGCTTAAGGATTTGCCTCAGGCTTTGCAAATGGAGGAGATTTGTGAGAAATGGAGACCTTATAGGTCTGTTGGGTCTTGGTATATGTGGAGGTTAATGGATGCTAATGCAGGTAATAAAGAAGCAAAATCATAGCAATGTGTGGGTAGTTATAGGTACTAAATTACTAATGAATGTCTGAACGAACTCTATTCTGCTATTACATTTAGGTGGTTTATGTTATGAACTTGCAAGTGTTAATTCTGTCTTGATTGACAGATTTCTTCGTCGATTATTTCAGAATTCCTTCCAATTGTGACCGGATAAACAAGCTCTTGATTGATTCTTACAGTTCTGTTCTTTTCCTAATTACAGTTCATGTGCTTAGAACATTCAGATGTTTCTTGTCCCTGAAACTACTGTAGTTCGTTTAGCTTGGTGACCTTGTCAATCATTTAGCTATTTGATCTTCTCTCTTAAATTGTCATATATTTGGCTAATTGGTTTATCTTCATTATAGTTCGGTCTAGCCAGAGAGAAACGCTGAATATATCATGTTGCTAATTAGTGATAACAGCCCATCTTGCTAAATTGTAATATCATCTACGTTTAGATAAGTATTATACATTATCTGATCATCTTGACTTAAATCATGTAGTTTAGATTACATGAAAGTGAAATTACTTCATCTATCTCAAACTATGTCTAAATAAATTGGAGGATTGTAAAGCAATACACATTATTAGCTCAGATAGGCTCTGATACCACCTCTTTTTTGCTGATCCTCTTATCATTTTTATTATATGTGTCATCTATACAAAGCACTTTATAGCGTTAATCAAGCCCTACCTCTCTCTTTATTCACTCCACCTCCACTTAGATCACTTTTCTACTTGTTTACCTGTTCTTCACAACATTTCATTCATTGATGCTCTTCACTCTGCTCTCACCTTAAGAGCTCTAGGTCCTCTTCACTACTTTCTGGGCATTAAAGCAACTTTTACACTCACTGGCATTCTTCTCACACAATCTAAATATACTCTGTGACCATCTTCACCTCACACACTTTGACTCTTCTAAAATTGTCTCCACACCTATTAGTCCTCTCCACCACTTTCAGAAATCATGACCACCTTCTTTTTAATCCTGTAGTACTGATGGAGTACTTCAATACCTTTGGCTCACTAGACCAGTTATCTAATTTGTTGTTAATAAAGTTTCACAATTTTTACACTATCCTACTGATGTTTATTGGACATCTCATCCCATGGTCTTTATCTAACTAAACCTTCTACTTTAACGATCACTGCTTATTCTATTGTTGTCGCAGTCAGCATACTTCCAAGCACTGCCTGCTGTCTTCTTGCCGTAGAGTTCTAGCTTTTGCAATAATGACACAGTTTCTCAAAGAATGCGCTGATTTCTCAAATTTGTTACTTATTCTCTCCCATAAACCAAAACGAAAGGAAACTTAAAGGTTGATTCTGGCTGCATGTAGATAGCCCAATGAAGAATTAAGAGGAAATTACTTTGAAGTTTAGCTCTTATTTGATTGAATCTTGGTATATAAACGGCTTTTGTCTGTCCAGTATTGCTGCAGTAAGTCCTGTCCTCGTTTCTTGGAAGGCACGGACTTCTGTGCAACGACAAGATGACCAGTTCAAAACCCATATTAGATGCAAAGTTGAACCCAATTCGGTTCATTTCACAGAAAAGAAAAGTCAGTCTAATTCAACAAATTCTAATCTCAAGCCCATGTGCGTCGGGAACCAGTTCGTCCAACTTTTTGTTTGATGCAAGACAAAGTGAGCCAGCCAAGCGTTCAGGATCTCTCGAGAGGTCTTTTTAGACAAAATGAGTCGTTAGGTACTGGTTTGGGAATCATGTAAACCAGAAAAAGAAAAAAGAAATCAACATGTTCACAAATCTCTTGCAGAAAAACGAAAACAAAAGAGCATCTGGTAATCAGCTTCTGTAAAGTTTCACTGATGTTCTCTAATGAACAACAGGTTACGAAAGCCATAATTCAGGCCCGGTTCTGCTGACCACATAGAATCTGCACTTTGCACGGCCCAAATGCCCAAACAATTAAGGTTTGGCTTTCATAACGGCTGCGAATCTGCAGACTCTAATTGAGAAGCATGAACAAAATATTTCGGAGAAATATGACGATAATTATCCATACACTTGTATATGCTTGGAGAAAGCTGATAGTCATACCGTGATATTTAACGGTTGTGTGGATTCTGTTTGCTAGTACACGAACAACTCAAGTTGAGGAAGAGATTTGGATAGCAGAGGATAAGTACCAACTTGCAAAAGTTGCCTTCAACCTTTTATCTCCAAACAAAGATCCATGGAGATGAGGAAACCGAAATTAAGGTTAGATTAGGCTAAGAAGCATATGGATGCTTGAAAACCTTGTGTTACATCCATCAGCCATCCTGAAAGAACTTGCTTCTTTTTCACTTTCGGCGCCTGAGAATATATTTAACTTTGCATGCCTCGAAACAAACTACTACAACTTGCAGCCGCATTTATTTCTATTCGTCTTGATCTAGATAAAGATGAACTGATTTGCTATTTTTCTATTCCTGATGCAGCTTCTAATTGTCTATAAATATTGAGTTCATGTTGTATTTGAATTTGACAGTCCAAAAATTAAAGTTTAAGATTAAAATTAATTAAGACAATTATTTCTATTTCTGTAATTTATTTATTTCAAAAAATTATTCAAACCTAATATTTCTAACAAAATTCTAATTTGTATAATATCATGAATACACAATTTTCAATTTAGGACAGCTTAATATTGTTAAGTTACTGAGTATATTTTACAATTATGTGGATAGAAATTATAATTTAAACTCCATAATAATTAAATTTGAAATTGCAATATTTCCTCCTTTTCAAAGGAGTAAATCGAATCCAGATTTCAGCATCAAGGACTACAGAAAAATTGCTATGATACAAGAAGTTAAAATATAGATACGAAAAAGGAAAACTCAGGGTGTGTTGAGTTATTGTTGAAGAATATGAACAAGAGTCACGAAACTATCCTATTCTTCTGGGATGGAGATGATAACTAGCAGTGAAATGAGTTCCTCATCTAATTGCGATGAGAAATCAGGATCAGATGCGCCTCATAAATTACTCTATAACGTAAAAATTTGAAAACTCAGGGTGTATGTATGTATGTGTTAAAGGACTGCTAAAATGCCAATCGTATCAGTCAGCTCCTCAGAATTCAGAGTCCGATAAGCTTTTGCATATAAAGACACTGTCGTAAACTGCTGGCTGATTTTGTTTTATGTTATATTTGCACGTGAATTCTGCTCACGGGTCCAACTTCATTTATTATAATTTTGGTCACACTAAAGACATATCTAAGTCCACATTTTATGTCCAATATTGATCTGTTTTATTCTGTCTCATGAAATATTAGCCATATATTTTGCAGGACTTACATGGGTCTCATGCAGGACTCGCATAAATAAATGGCTGAGATTTATTGGACACAATAAAATACCATAATATTAAACAGAGGATCTGAACTCTTCCTTGACTCCCTCTTCATAAAGTAAAATTATAATTGCTTGAAATGTAAACTTTATTCACTGAAGAGTTCCCGGTCAAATTTAACATTTTCGTTTGATCATTGATTCCATTAATTGCACCAATGAAATAGTTTATGTTAATACATCCTACACTCTACTTATTTGAAATATACAATATGAAGTCCGTTACTTTCAAAAGATAGTGAATTTTATGAGATAAGTCCTGAATTTCATAATAATACAACTTGGCATATGGCTCTTTAAAAATCTTAGAAGCTACAACCTGAATGAGATGTCAGTAAGGAACAAGAGAAGAATCAATGTCGATATAAGAGATGGGACCAGCAATAAATTCGTAAGGGTCAGAAAAAAAATTGAGAAGTCGTAATGACGCTGGTGTCGATGTCAAGGGCCTGTTAAGCGTCAGACTCGCAACATGAAATTAAGGATATGCAAAATATAATTCCAACGCGTTATGTCATACTCTTTACTTTGTACCTTTTCTATATCATAGAAAAATGTATACTTCAATGATGATTAAAAAAAAGATAGACGAAAGATCGCATCGATAATTTTAATTGAGTCATCTTAGATTTACAAAGTATTGGGTTAAAATTAAAGATAAGAATTAAATAATAATCTTTTGCACACCTTGCCTAACTTATATGAAAACTTTGTTGATATTATGTTATATGATAGAGAGATTATTTTTATTCAGGATGTAAAGGATATTATACAATCTAAGGAATTGAAGAAAATGATCTTTGTCACGTATGAAAATGGATTAGATTTGAGTTTAGTTGTTAGTTGAGATATGAATATGGAAAGGGATGTCGAAAATAGCAGTAAGTCACGATCTAAATTGAAGCCTAAAGTTATTTGATATTTTAACAGTAAAGAAAAAGGACACTTTAAAAAGGGTTGTCAATAGTGGAAAAAAGAAGTGAGAAAAAGGAAATAGATCAGAAAGTAAGTGTTGTTATAATGTAGGGGAGTTCAAATGAAAGAGGATTAGAAAGGAAGTAATATTTTGATTATTAGTAATTCTGATTCTACAAATTAGTGGGTAATAGACACTGACATATTTTTATCAAATGACTTTCAATAAGGATTGATTATGTCTTTTAAAGAATGAAATAGTATTGTTAAATTGGATGATTATAAAGAGTGTGTTGTCAAAGATAGTAAGTGGTTTAGTGTAAATCCAAATATATGATGAGTATTGGATGCTTGGTATATTCTTGACCTTTAAAAAATTTGTATGGATACTCTTGATAGTTAAGGGTATAAGTTTTATGATGGTGATGAATATCTCAAATTATTAAAGGATGTCACAATTGTGATGGAACAAAAATTATAGTAAGAAATTTATTTCTTAATAAAAAATAATAATAAGATAAATGATTGTCTCTCTATTTTTAAGATAAAATGATGATAGTACAAAATTATGGCATTGTAGGTTGGGTTACATAAGTAAGTAGGGACATAAATTATTTAAATAGAGCTAAAATTGAGAAAATGAAATTCTTTGAGTGTTATGTTCTTGGCAAGTAGTGCAAGGTCAAATTTGGTTCCGATGAGTATATTTTCACAAGCATTCTTATTATATTCATTCAGATTTAGGGATCTTGCTCCAATTTAATTTCATAAAAGATGAAATTACTTTACTATAGAAGTTTAGGAGTTGATGGCGAGATTAACGAATTTGGGATTGATTTTGTTTAGGCTGGGAAAAAAGAAGGGCAAGGTCACGACAATATGAACAGGTTTAGAAACTGCGTGGATTTTGGGATCAATTTTTGGAAAAAAAAATAGACAGAATTGGCAAGTAGGTCCTTCACGAAGTTTGTAGGCTTTTCTGTAAGCTTTCCAGTGATAAAAGATACGAACTGATTGGATAAGTGGTTGCCGAGTTATGATCAAAACAGTGCCAGAAGGTCAGATTTAGACGCTGCTTGGAAATGGTTGAGAGAAGATGAAAGTTTTGGAGAAACTCACAAACCCACATTGGGATAGTTTAGGAATACTAACAACCCTAGAAACTCACAACAAATTGGAGTTGGAAAGTCATTTTTTGTAATAAATCTCTACCCTTTTTTTAAACAAGCACAAACGAACCTATATATGGAAAGTTGAGAAGAATTTGGGAAGCCACATTAAATCGGCAACTCACAAATCCTTGGCATTCCAAAACAGATTAAAAACATAATTAAACATTCCTTAAATATTCTTTAAACAGGAAAATGAAAAACATGGCAACTTTAAATGAAAATAAAATGGAAAGTAGTAAATATAGCCTGAAAATTGTTTAAGTGAATTTGCAAGCTTTTTTCCAATGAGGCAACACCTAAGCTCAGTTTTGAGCTTCTCCATAGGCTAGACGAGCATGTTTGATGACGCTTCTTGGACTGATTCGTTGGTTGCATCTTCTTCAAGTGTGAATAAAGCTTTTACAAAACCAAATGGCTTGACATGGACATGAACTTGCATGATAAAACCCAAATCAATGTAGTCTTCAAATTCTTCTTCTTTGGCCGGCTGATTCACTTGAGTTTCACTAAATCCCATGCTTACTAAATCTTAAGGGCCTTAGTTGATGGCCCACCATCAGGAGTATTTTTGGAAATCAAGTAAAGAAATGTTTTAAAAGTTCAAAGAATGAAAGGCTATGGTTGAAGAAAGTATAGAAAAATAAATTAAGGCACTCTGAATAGATAATGAGTTAGAATTCTGTATTAAACTATTTGATGGTTTTTGTAAGAAGGAAGGTATTGTGAGAGACCACATTTTACGTCATATTCCATATAAAATATAGTTGTTAAACGGATGAACTAAATACTTACATAACATGCTCAATGCATGTAACTAAATGCTAGAATTTCAAAGTAATTCTGGATTGAGGCAATAACACTGTGAATAGATCTCCATCGAATGCAATAGATTTTAAGACTCCTCGAGATATATGGTACAATACTCCCTCTGATCATTGTGATATGCATATATTTAGTTGTCTTACTTATGCTCATGTTAATAATGGTATAATAAAGTCTAAGACAATAAAGTGCATATTTCTATGGTATATTGTTGGAGTTAAAGGTTATAGAATATGGTGTATTGAAAAGGATACAATTCCAAAATTTATCATTAACAGAGATATATCACTTTTGATGAATTTGCTATGCTTGGCCAAAAAGAGGAGCTTGATAATCTTGCAAATAAAAACGATCAAGGTGTTTAAAAGAAAATATTGGAGCTTTAAATTAAATTTCAAACATGATAATTCAAAATTAATCTACGAATATGCAAAAGGAATAACCACAAAATATATTAGTAAGGAGAACGACGAGAGAAATGTTACTATACATTGATGACATATTAATTACAACAAATAATAAGGCTGAAACAAATAATCTGAAGACATTATTAAGAAGTAAGTTTAAGATGAAGGATTTATTAGCAACTGAGAAAATTGAAAGTAAGGAGAATTAAAGGGTTAGAAGAGCAGGCCTCTTGTGCTTATAGCAATAAAACTATGTTGAAAAGGTGCTTAGTCTTTGTAAATGAATTAGTCAAAGTCAATTTACACTTCTTTAACAACACATTTAAACTTGATGTTAGTGCATTAACTAGTTGAGACATAAAGAAAGATTATATGAAGCAAGTTCCTTACACATATGCAGTTAAGGGTTTGATGTATGTTATGATATATGTAAGACTAGAATTATCAAATGCTATTAGTATGGTAAGCAGGTTTTAGGAGTAATCTCTTGTGAAAGCTCACTCAGAAGCTGTTAAGTGGATTATACAATACTTGAAAGGTATGAGTGATATTTGCTCAGTTTGTAGGTATGGTGATTTAGTTAGTGGTATTATTAGCTATACTGATTTTAATTATGGTGGAGATTTTTTAAGAAGAAGATCCTTGTCATGTTATATCTTTACCATCTTTTGATGTGCGATCAGATAGAAAGCAACACTTTAGTCTATAATTGTTTTGTCTATAATAAAAGCATAATACATGTTATTATTCGAAGGGCTTATAGAATGTATATGGCTACTTGGTTTAGTTGATAGTTGTGAATTTACAACATTATATCATTTACTGTGATATCCAGAGTGCGTTAAGTTTGACTAAAAATCCTACCTATCATAAACAATTAAAGCATATTGATATCAGGTTGAACTTTATTCAAGATATTATCGAGGATTAGGTGTTCTCCATATATTAAATAGCCACAATTAATAACCTAACATATATGTTAGATAAAGACATTACCTATTCAAAAATTTAAGCAATGCTTGAACTTGATGAACTTTTGTGCAACTAGAAGATCTTAAAGACATGAATGGTATAGAATGATTCTTGGTCTGATGTTATAGAATTCAAGTCAAGGTGAAGGTATAAATTATGAGACATACCTTGAATTTCATAATGGCCTGACCTCGATTATGATTCAACTTAAAATCTTAGGTAGTATGATCCGGATGAGAATTTACTTGAGGAATTAGAGAAGAACTAACATAGGACATGAGATCAGTATCGAACTCGTACGGGACAAAGACGATTGAAAAGTCATAATGATATTGACGTCAGTGTTAAATGTGTTTAAGGTATTTTTTTTGAACACCCTACTTACAAGAGGGGCTAGCAGGGAATCGAACTTGAGACCTAACCGAAATCAAGTCTCGTTCTCAACCATCGAGCCACACCTCTTGAAGGTATTAGACTATTGGACTATTGGTAATATGAAATGTGTTTCAGGTATTAGACTATTTGTAATATGAAATTTGAGAGATGCAAAAATACAATTATACTAATCTTTAACATCTTATATGTAACCTTAGACTATAACTACCTTGATCAGAGATAGGAATGGGCCGAGTCAGTTGGGTTTGCTCGGGCCCAAGTTGGGTTTGAAAATCTTTGCTTGGACTCAAGCCTAACCAAAAGCTTGATCAAGCCTTAAGCACATGACCCGAGTTGATGGTTTTTTTAATTGAAAATAGAAAATGATATTGGTTTACTTAAAACTACATTATTTTCTTATAATTTTCGTATTTCAGGCTTCCAAAAGTTTTTAAAATTTTTTGAATTACCCCGAAGCTCAACTAAATTGGGTTGGATCTATTGACTTCGAGTCAGACCGAGTTGAATCGGGTAGAGCCTGAGCTTTATTGTCATCTCTAACCTTGATTAGGATTTTATATAGATATTCTATATTATACTCTTGACTTTGTACCATTTTCTTACAGTAATAAGAAAAACATTATTTTGTCGTGAGTAGACGTAAATCACATTGATTAAATCACATAAATTCTATGTTTTTGTTTCATTTATTTTTCATCCTAAATCTTTTGCTCAACAAACTTAAAAGTAAAAAAAACAATTGTGTACAAATTTTAAAAATAAACAAAATCTACTTAACTGCTAAAAATGAATTTATTGATGTGCAGAGTATAGCTATAGATACCTATCAGTAACCCCAGTAATAATTTCAGTTGCACGCAAGTGCCATACAGAACTACTTGCAATTAAAGCAAATACAGTGGAGAGACATAATGTACAGTACAAGTTCTTCCCTTGTCCTGTGATCGAGACCTCAAACCTTGGACTTGGTATCTGATTTATAAGGTAGAAGGTAACTTTAGCTTAAACGAAGGTCTTAGGTTGTGCACGACTTAAAAGAGAAAAAGAAAAGGGTTAGGAATACTTACTTTAAGACCACAAAAGAGACTAAAATGAACCATTGTACTGACTTCAGTACATCATAGAAAGGTTATATCGTAAACCTTTTAATCACAACTTGTTTTTATCTCATAATATGTTCTTTTACACTGGAGATAGTCTTTAAATCTTCGAAGATCTATCAAAACAGTGCAGGCTGGATTCGACAAAATCTATCGCACGGCACGGGGTATCTACGAATGATGTGACTTATAAAGGAATCGAACTACGTTTTACTAAGAAAACGCCAAACTCCTATCCAACTGATGCGATGTTCCGTTCTGTAAAATCTTCATGATATCACTCTTCTCTGTAACTTTTTTGGATTTCTCAGCCTTAGTGTTTTATATTTGATTTAAGGAGGCCTTTTAAGTTTTAATAATGAAATTATTCTAGGATACCTTTTCCTTTTGTTAATTACAACTTTCAATTTGACTACTTTGCATGTAAAGAGTAGTTCGACTTTATTCTTTTGATCTTGCTGTTCGTTAAGTATGAGACAAAACGTAATTTAGTCACACTTATAAAATAATAATTTACGTTGACATATAGAATTTATGCTTACTTTTTGTTTTTGTTAATTACCTTTGGCTACATTTTAGATTACATCATAATTATCTTCAATATGAAAAAGAAAAAAAAAAGATGAACTCCTCACCATACGATGTCTTTGGAGAAGCAGTACTTCACCTTCGTTCTAATTATTGGCAACCTGATCATTGACGCAGGCACAATTAATTGAGACTGAATCAGTCTCGACCTTTTCAACCATTTCAGTCGCAGCAGATTTTGAGCTTTTGCCACGCATTAATGCGCCAATTTGTTTCTACAAATCAATGAACTGCTCGGGAATTGTTCCCACAAGGACCGTTTGATGCATCTAATCTAGAGTATTAGGTGTTGAGTAGCTCAGGAGGTAATATATAACCAACGAGGTTTGAGTGTAATAAAAGAGAAGGGAAATGACAAAAGAGATGGCATATGTGATAAATCGAGCAAGAAATAGCGGAAAAGATCACTTGTTTTATAATTACTGTGTCAGTTCTGTTTTATTGCATCTCATCTATATATTTATATGGGACTCACAAAAATATGTGGACCAAATATAATAGAATAGCATTGATACAGTAATTATGGAACAGGTGATTTCATTCCAAGAAACAGCGGGACTTCCTTGTTTCTACAAGCTACGTAAGCTTGTGATGTGGTTAAAAAGAGCTCTTGAGCAAACTCTACGTACGAGTGTCGTATACTATAGCTACCTGCTAGTTAAGCTTAACACAGAATACATCAGTGTTATTAGATGTTCACCTCTTAAACCAAAAATCCTAAAAAGAAGTAAATTCCAGCAGTTAAACGTGGGACCTGACCTTCCAATATGGAAGCTGTCGTAAACATTGTTGCGTCAACTTTGCTGAGAAAGTAGCCAAAAACTGCCGTACTCGTAGACTTTCAAGAAGACCTCTGAAAAAGATTTATATTTTCAATATAAAAATTTAAAGTTTTAAATTGTGGAATACAGTTGTATATGCAATTATCACAATGTTATGCAAATGCGGTATAATTCCTAACAAGCAAAATTAAAACCTATAAATGGAGCTGCACTGTTACAGTGATGGGATGAACCCAACAGAAATGGCCCCCAGTAGAAGACAGAATACCAAAAGGGAAAAAGAGGAAAGAGTCAAATAATACAGTAAAACTTGGAACGAGACTCTTTCAACAGTACAGGCTGAGGTAAGGGAGAGTCATTAGTGGACAAAAGCAACCAAATTAAGAACAAAAACAGTGTGTGAGCAGATGCCGACAGTGGGAACTGGGAAACATACAGGCATCAATTGTTGTAATGAAAAAGACGGGAAACCAAACTCACTGCTCAGGATAAAGCGTGGAGTCGCAGAGAAATTGCATGAGCAGGCGCACAAACACAAAAAGGCCTCGAGTAAAGAGATTAAGATAGATAGAGAATCTGACATGTTTAAAAGGACAAGAACTGTGCGGTGGACCAGCCAGCATTCTCTCACACTTTTTGATTTTCTCCACCCCCACAAAAGAAAGAAGCCACCTTTCTTCTCTCCACTCGCTCATTAGTGGATTTACCTTCCTTCAAAAACCTAAAACCCTACTTAGGGCTTGTGTTACCGGGTTCTAACATCCTTTATCATTTATCAAACGTGAGCTTGTTGAGATCAGTCTCTATGAATTTGAGGTTGTAGGAAGATTCCAAGCAAAGCAGACATCTAATCATTAGGACCCCCCAAATTTAACCCTTTCTCTGCTAGCTAGCTGGTCTTCTCTTCACTAAACACATGTTCCTTAATCGCAGTTGATTAAGGAACTGGACACAAAGAGACGGTGACACCAAAATATCCAAGGCGCAATTTATTTGGAGGCTCAGTGGTGTCAGAGCCTTTTTTCGTGTCAGGGAACTATCACGACCTTGTCGGTTGTTCTGGGAAGAGAACCTCCTTTAGGAATGTCATCAGTGACTTTGTAACTATCCACTGTTTCTTAGTACAAAGCCCACAAAACCAAACACACCTGTTCCTTTGATGGATGTATTTTATGGGATTGGATGGGATGTAGGAAGCAAACCTCCAACCCACATTTCTGCGTGATTAAGGCTTAAAGATCTCTACCCTAATTTCTATATTTCACAACCACAGGTATGAATCTCACGGCCATTTCTGGGAGTGTGCACTCGCAGCTCTTCACTTCAAATCTACAGTTGTAATTGATCAAGGTAAGTCATAGGACAGGCTAGCTGGTTAAATCTGATAGGGGCCCATGAAGCTTTCATTTTTACTTTGGAATTTTAAGATCTTTTCACTCAGTTCGTCATTTTTTCTTGAATAAAGGTTTGAGCTCGTCCTGGTGTTGATCTGTACTTGGTCATCGAATCGTCTGTCTATCTACTGCTTAATCGCTTGCTTACCTCTTCAGGAATAGGGTTCAAATTGTGAAATGGGTTGGCGGATTTTGCACCCATAAAGGTCAAAATCAGAGAGAGAGGGGAGTGATCTTCGGAGTTACCTCATGATCAGTTCGCTGATCAAGTTTGTTGCTTGACCGAATAGGCTGAAGTAGGGTTAGGAAAATCACAGCAGCAACCTTTTAGTTTGTCTTGAAATCAAGGAAACGATGCCAATGATGCAGTAAGAACTAAGAAGAAAGAAGGGTTTGACAAATTCAAAACTTGAAGAATCAGTACTGACATTTCTTCAAAACCAGTTATCATGGAATTGGGAGGCCAAGATAAAGGAGGTATGTCAAGCTCTTCAGTGTACAATACAGCGGATAGAGATTCCTCCTCCAAACTCCCTTCCATATCTATAATTCCAGATTCAGCAGAAAGAAGAAGAGACGATCAAACTGCATCAGATCCAGCTCCAATTCCAGTGTCAGCTACAGTTGTTAACACAGCATCAACTCTTAGTAGATTAATTTCAAGATCTCCACCACCAACATCAACAGCATCCTCGATTAGATACCGAGAATGTTTAAGGAATCATGCAGCAAATATGGGAGGGCATGTCGTGGATGGTTGTGGAGAATTCATGGCAAGTGGTGAGGAGGGCACACCTGAATCTTTGAGATGTGCAGCTTGTGAATGCCATAGAAATTTTCACAGGAAGGAGATTGATGGAGAGCCAAACTTTTTAGCTAATTATCACTATCAAAACAATAGCCAAAGAAATACTAGTTATACTACACTACCTCATCAACAACTCACCACTTCCCTTGCTCCACAGCAGCCTTCTTTTCACCAGCATCTCAGACAACATATTGGAACAGCTCCGATTGCACCGATAATGATGACTTTTGGCGGAACGGCGGAATCATCAAGCGAAGATCTGAATACATTCCGCTCAAATTTGCAAGCGCAAGCATCGGTCAATCCATCTTCATCGTCAAAGAAGAGGTTCAGAACAAAATTCAGTCAAGAACAGAAAGACAAAATGATGGAATTTGCTGAAAAGTTGGAGTGGAAGATCCAGAAACAAAATGAGCAAGAGGTGCAGCAGTTTTGTTCTCAAGTGGGGATAAAGAGAAAAGTTTTCAAGGTCTGGATGCACAACAACAAACAGGCATCGAAGAAGAAGCAAATGTAAGAAACTCAACCCTTGAAGGCACTATTCACGGGGTTAACATAGACTTAGTCCTGAATCAGATTAAGATGTCCGTAAACAAGTAGAGAGTAGGAATTTCTTGCTCATCACTAATTGCTGCCGAATTCTTCTAATGTTTAATAACCTAAATACAGCATAAATCATACACAGCCATCACAATTCGATGAACTAGTCATTATTTTAAGTCGAGCATGGTTGTTATTGCTCTCTATTCCATGTAAATAAGAACACAAATTAGAGAATGTAGAGAGAGATTGTTTCCTTTTCTCCGCTGAAAAGATAAAAATCCTTTAACTCCCTATTTATGTCTGTTGTTTTCTATTATTTCGATTCATATCTGAAAGATCTTTCACACTTACCAAAATATGGCCCTCTCGAACAATGACAGCCTTTTGGATTCCTTGAACGTAACCACAAAGTCGTCATTTTAGATCCTAACTAAACAAAGCCGAAGCAAAAGGGATAATATAGGCCATGATAGAGAAATAGCAGGCGCCTTCCATTTCTGATATGCCTTTTCCCACTAAGTGCATTGAAGGGTTAAATGAGCTTACTATTTTCTGGGATACGTTCAATGTTTCTTCTTGTGGGTCATAATTTTGATGGTGACAAATGATAGCTTGTTCGGTATGTATTAATTTAACTGTTGCACATGAAGATGGAGACTATATGCTCTTTACCAAAATTCACATGGCATAACACTGTGGCTTCTTGTAAAGATTAATTTGACTTCAAAACATCGAAACTCATTCCAGGTTCGGAATAGCCTCTCTGAAATCAAATTAAATAGCAAATGCAGTCTAGCCTTTCTTGATTTGACCATCACTGTAAGATACCAAATTTTCGTTTCATCTTCAATTTATTTTGCGAACTGAATACGAGAAAACAACGGCCAAATGAAAAGTCGATCCATATTTTGCAAATTGCCTTAGTTATAGGTTGTTATTAATCCCATTAAGAATCCAGGTGGGAGTTAAGGTGGATGATCCTGAGCATAACCATTTTTTGATCACCTCCGATCCGAGCACCATCTTAGAACACTTTTCTTTGGGCTGAAGTTGACGAAATGTGACTACAGGTCAAGAGGTTCGCACAAGCATACAAATATGGTAGAAGGTGAGAAGTCACGGTGAATAATTTAATGTGATGGTTTGCATGCATCACATAATAAGCAGTGCCATGCAATGCAACCTGTACAGGTTTATGATTAGTTATATGATATCCTTTCCTTTCAATTTTAACCACGGGAAAAGGAGGACAAAAGAGAAGTTGAAAAAAGGCTGAACCAGAAAGGAATGAATGATTCTGAAATAGAAACAATAACTTCTTATCTACAAATGTCTGGCGAAGACCTTGCACGAAACTTTGGTACACAAATGGAGTCCTATAATGAAGGAATCATCGCATCGGAGAGTGAGCATGCCAAGTTAGTGTAATAGTTGGGCCCAATTAGAGAACTAGTTCAATCACTAGCTCAACTCCATGACAATTTAAGGTTGTTTTGCAAGATAATGGTTCTCTAAGTGGCTACATAAAGACACAAATTTCTAGATCACTAGTTGAAAATCTACCAACAATTTACATGTCTTAGCAAATCCATGGCGCCAATATTTTATTTCTTCTTCCAATAGCTTGCATGTTGACATAGATCTAGAAGAATACATGAAAATTGAGAAACTGGTAAACTGCTGTTAGATTTGAACGTCAATTTTTAATTAGACTTGAAAGAGCCAAAAATTGAAGAAGAGCTAAAAGGAGATATGCTTATTAGAAGTTATAAAATGGATTGAAATACATATAAAAGGAAACATAAGAGGAAATGACAAAAATAGAAAAGAAAGAAGACTCTATAAGAAGGGACTGAAGCCGGGGAAATGGTATTGACTCACAGATGAAACCAGACTCCGATGTCTAGCTAGATTTCAGGCTCTGCTGTAGCCTTCGCCTTTCTCATTGCATCTCCAAGATCACCAGTTGTCTGTGACATCCTCTCCTTGGCAGCTTCATAGCTAGCCCTGGCCTGAAGAGTCACAATTTCTTTCGCTGATATGTAAGCCTCCCCAACATTGTGCATAGCTCGATCAAAAGCTTCCACTGCATCATCTCCTCGACAACCACCTGCCCTAAACATTTTATCTTTGGTATCTTCAGCTTTTTCTGAGAAAATGTTCACTGCCATGTTAGTTTTCTGCTTAGCTTCATCATAGCCATGAAAGGCTTTCTCCTTACCATAATTCATTGATCCTGTCATTGCCCCTTGATCATCATCTGCTGTCTCTGAGGCCATGCTATAGACATTCCTTGCTCTATCTTTTCCATATTCCATTGCTCCTTCCATCCGATTCTTAGCCTCATTGGCCATATCTGAGGTGGTATTCATCATTTTTTGCTTGACTTCACCAACAACATCAGCAGCTTTATTTTTTTTCCATATCCAGTTGTCTCAGCAATTCTGTCTTTGGCATCTGCTACTCTATCTGAATCCATGTCCATAGCAGTATTCAGCTTCTCTTTAGCTTCACCATAGGCATCAGCGGCTTTATCTTTCCCATATCCCACTGTTCCAGATGCTCTGTCTTTGGCATCTGCTACTTTATCTGATGCCATGTCCATAGCAATATTCAAGTTCTCTTTAGCTTCACCGTAACCATCAGCCACTTTGTTATTCCCATATCCCACTGCTCCAGCCATTGTGTCTCTAACATCGGCAGCTCTATCTGAAGCCACGTCTCTAGCAATGTTCAGCTTGTTTTAGCTTCATCATAGGTATCAGTTGCTTTCTCTTTCTCGTAATCCGAAGCAACGTCTGTCACCATCTTCAGCCTTTTGTTTAGCTCCATCATAGGCATCTGCCGCTTTAACTTCTCCATATTCCATTGCATCAGCCATTGTTTCTTTCACATCATTAGCTCTGTCAGCGGCCTTTTTCATAGCTTCCCTGAAGCACAGTCCTTCATATCACCTATCTTTCGGTGTGCTATGTTGCTGCCCCTCCGGTTTTTTCAGAAGCATACCTTGATGATTCTGGAGAGATAAAACTATTCAGAAGAGTAGCTCCATTTCAAGTGTATATAAGAAATAAGACTAACTTAGTTGCCAGTGCAAAAACAAAGGCAAAATAATCACCTGATGCAGTAGAATCCATCATACTTGCAGTTTTCGAAGCAGTGTCTCCAGCTCTATCCATCAGAGTTTGAGCTGCCTTTTTGGCCCTCTCTTGTCCAAATCCAGGTCCACTAGTGGCACCAATATAACGTTGTTAAGAGCTCCATAAGCAAGCATATGAATTGCCTCATTAACATTTAGGACTTATGATCATGCAATTCTAACAAACATGCCCCGTAAAGCTCCAAACATTATGTATATCAGCTTCATCGTTACTGATTTTCATTAACATAACCTTGTCAGTTGCTAACCCTGTCCCTTGTTCTATCCATTAAACATCCTCCTTTTCATCTTAAAAACTTGGATAATCATCGATAACTTAATTATGGAGGTCTTAAGTGAATTTCTATAACCAAAGTAAACTTTTCGCTTGCTTGGTAACAGAAGAGAACATCTAGCTTGACCCCCTACATTATCTATCTTATGAATGAAGGATTGATCTACATTGGCATGAGGGAAGTGTCACCAAGTAGTGCATTTTTAATATAGCCAATCCTTTTAATCAGATTTCGTTTTTTCCTTGACAACACACGTCTTATACTTCGAAACTTCCAATTATAGTCATGATTGTGTAGGGCCACTATATCCAAAACTAGTTGGGGTTCGGATGAATTCTAAATTCTAATCCTCCACTTGGAGACCAAATCTCATCAACTGTCACCCTCTTCTCGACCATTCTTTTAAAAACTAACAATTAAGAAACACGATGCAACCTTTAAAAATTAACTAATTGCCTGGTTCGTACAGGTTACCATAATCTTCAACTAATTACTTATCAAATATCCCCACCAGACTCCATTAACAAAATTTGACTTCCGCAGTACACCATCTGATAGTTAGACAAAAGTATCTTGGTCCAACACGATCATAATTTTTTCTTTATAAACCCAAAATATTTAAGAAGCAGAGGGAAGGTAAGCGATTAATTACTCGGAGTACTACCGACGGCTCCAACCATACAAAGACCCGGCCTTGTCCTTGGCGTTTTCCATTGTTTCTGCTGCCTTGGCTCTCACTTCTCCGCTGCCACATTCACTGTCTCCTCGACCACATTCTTACCGGCGTTGCTGTTAGATGGGTCCCTCTCACATGAAGGGGCACCATCTTTGAATGTGATTAGCAAGACGGCACCTACCGATGTTGTTCTGTTTTAGTTGACGCCGCAATATGTAGTATTTGTTGATACTGCTTTTGTTGAAAAGAAAAACTTCAACAATTGTGGCTCAACAACTGCGACAGACAGCTACAAGTACGCGGTATAGTGCCTATATAAGGCACTCTCCGCTTTAGAAACACAGACAGAAAAATAGAGAGAAACTGGAGCAAATCAAATGCTCTAAAGTTAGGAAAAATTTTCTTAAAGGTTGGTGAGTGACAAATAGTGAGATTAGTATTTTTAGGTTGGGAAACACCTTGTGAGCCACTATTTTAATTTTATCTCTGTATACCTACTATTTGTAATAGTGGAAGAAATATTCTGAGTTTTGTCCGTGGACGTAGCCCAAAGTTAAGGGTGAACCACGTTAAATATTCTGTGTCCATTTTGCTCATTTTATTTTTTCTTTTCACAAAATACACCCGTTGCGCCCAACAAGTGGTATTAGAGCTGTGTTTTCATTGGAGGCATTTTGCGAAAAGAAGCACGTCACCGGGAAGAGAAAATTTCAACGAATTTTTTGGCGTAATCCGTTCAAAAAGTTGACGTTAAACGGCAAAGGTGATGAATAGTACTTTTACGTTGTTTTAATAAATTTACAAGGTGACACACTGTGAAGTAATAGTAACTGGGTCCCGCGATACTATTTGCGATACTATTCATAGTTACTATTTATTGGGTCTCGCGACACTATTCCAGTGGGGTCCGACGATACTATTCTAGTAAGTACTATTCACAAGTTACTATTTACCGGGTCTCACAATTCCTATTCCAGTAGAGTCAGACGACACTATTCCGATCCCTTGGTGAAAATTTAGAAGATATCTTTTATGCCAAATTTTGATGTCCTAATTTCATATTTGAGGTCGGTTCTCTCAAATTTGGCTTAATTTAGCAAATGGAGGTGAAGATGAGCGAAGTGATCAATTTAAATGGTATGAACTACCATATATGTCGAACCAAGATGAAGGATCTCTTGATAATTACAAAGATGCATTTGTCGGTATTTTCAACAACTAAACCGGAGGAGATGTCCAACCAAGAATGAGAGTTTAAGTATGAACGAACGTGTGGTTATATTCGACAGTTTGTCGATGATAATGTGTACAATCACATTTGTAACGAGACTCGTGCAAGAACGCTATGGAATAAGCTGGAGCAATTATATGCTTCAAAGACCGGCAACAACAAATTATTTTATCTGACAAAATTAATTCAGGTAAAATACTAGGAGGGTACTTCTGTTGCTGATCATTTAAACAATATGGAATGGATGGTTGATCAGTTATCAAAGATGGGCATAAAGTTTGACGACGAGGTGATTGCTCTAATGGTGCTAGCTTTATTACCAGAGTCTTGGGAGACTTTAAAGGTGTCTTTAACAAATACTGCACCAAATGGTGTATTCAATATGGAGTCTGTTAAAAGTAGTACACTAAATGAAGAGATGAGACATAAATCACATTCTGCAGCCTCTTCATCACATTCAGATGTTCTGCTTACAAAAAATAGAGGAAGGAGTAAATCCAGAGGTCCAAAGTCCAGAGACAAGAGCAGAGGAAAGTCAAAAAGATATGCAAATGTGAAATGTCATTATTGCAAGAAGAAAGGCCACATTATGAAATTCTGCAGAAAGTTGAAGAAGGAAAAAGGCAAAGATGTGAAGAAAGAAGAAAGCAGTGATAATAAACAAGGTAACATTGTTGATGTATTCAACAGAAGTGTGTTGCTATGGATGAAGAAGTTCTTTAATGAACTTAGTATCAAGCAAGAACAGTATCAGTTGTTTTGTGACAGTTAGAGCGCTATTCACCTTGGTAAGAATGCTTCTTTTCACTCACGATCAAAACACATTGATGTGAGATATCAATGGATCAGAGATGTGATGGAGACGAAACAATTACAGTTAGAAAAGATCCATAGTGATAAAAATGAATTAGACATGTTAACTAAGATTCTACCAAAAGGGAAGTTCGAGTACTGTCGATCAGTAACAGGCTTGATAGAGCCCTCCATGTAATCGAGAAGGGAAGATTTGATGGATACGGGTCCCTCTCACATGGAGGGACTCTATTCCACAATTGTGGCACCGCCGCATGCTGCTTTTGTTGAAAAGAAGAACATGCAGTATTTTGTTGAAAAGAAGAACATGCAGTATTTGTTGAAAAGAAGAAGCCTACCAAAGTTGAAGAGAAGTAGCCAGCTATCCCACGTCTCTTGCCTAAAAATAGGTAGGAGATGAAGAACAAAGGATAGACAAAAACAGGGAGAAAACCAGAGCATTGTTTATGCTCTGAAGTTAGGAAAATTTTTCCTAAAGGGTTAGTGAGTGATAAAATAGTGAGGTTAGTATTTTTAGGTTGGAAAACATCTTGTGAGCCACTATTTTAGTTTTATCTCTGTAAACCTACTATTTATAATAGTGGAATAAATATTCTGAGTTTTGTTCGTGGATGTAGCCCAAAGTTAAAGGTGAACCAAGTTAAATATTTTATGTCTATTTTGCTCATTTTATTTTTCCTTTTCACAAAATACACCTGCGCCCAACAGCTTCTTAGATCTTTCAGGCTTATTGCGATGAGCTTTGCTCATTTAATTTGTAGATTGAGCAAAACAATTTAATTTAAAGTATTCAGCCACATTAAACGACTCTGTTAAGGATTTATCCACCCAAAATGGTACATCAGAAGGAAATAAGCAAAAGCCGGCATTTGTATACAGCATATTTTGAAATCAAAATGGCTATTCCTCGTTCCATAAACTCTACAAAAGTCGAAAAGACCAACAATTTACTTATTACTCCTTATTGCTGTCTACAGACAAAGGAAGAAAATTCTAAACAGTTCAATAACCATGCCAGAATCCAATTCCCTTCCCTGTAATCAAGTTGTCCAGTGACAAGTTTTTCCTTGAGAGCTACTAGAAACTCATGCATCACAACAAACAAAAGCTTCTGGCATAAAAAGCAGCTACATCAAGTTGAGCTTACAAGAACGAACAATGGTTTGCCTCCAAGCCGCTCTTTACCCTAAAAACACACGTAACAACAAAGCATTAGTAAAGCAATTCAAAAAAGAAGCTCGCATGAATTAGAGAAGATGAGCATAACATGAGTCATGAATCACTATTATGTTGTCCAGTAGACCTAGACATTGCCAAAGTAATTAAACAACAAAATTTGTCTTTGAAAGTTCGTTCAGAATGCAGCAAGTAAAAATGCAAGTAAAGAAGTTTTGAGTATTTACACACAAAAAACTAAAGCAATCATCAAACACAGTTTAAGTTTCCAGCAATGACGCAAGCAAGTGATCAGTATTATTGGATCAGCAGATTACAGGAATATTTCAAGTTAATACTTTGAGCAATATAAGATAATAAAAGCGAAGTACATGATGATGGGACCTAGTAAGAAGCTCCCGCAATACCCAATAAAGTAAAACAGAAGAATGGAGAAGATGTGTATGGTCCAGTACAATGCGCACTTGTTTCTTCACATCACGCAAGAACCAAGGGACAAGGAACAAGAATCTCCTCGGATTAACCAAGAGAGAGCAGGCACTGGCCAAAATTTTCCCCTCTCAAGTTAATCTAATGCAAGGCACCATATGATACAGCATCATTGAGCTTTGAATCAAATAAAGCACTTGGACTTTATCCAAAATGAAAACAAAACGCATTAAGTTTTCCTTTGATGAGAAAGATAGTACACTTCTATACTGATTATGTGGCACTTTCAGACAACACCTAGACTTTTCCACTTTCGTTAAAAAATGGTTCACAGATATTGTGATAAATGCTGACATAGCTCAAGTCATATCTCTCACATCATACCAAGGCAATGCTCTTGATTATTGGATAACAAAAGTTCAAGGTTACACTTCAAGTCAATTGCATTAGTAAATGCAGAAATTCATGCTTCTAATAATTTCATCACTTGACATATGGCCATATAGATGAGATATTGTAAAAAGATTATGGCCACATACCTTAAGCTCTGACAACTCAATGACGCATGCACACTCAACAACTTGTGCTCCAACACGCTCTATCAGAAAAAACGGAAATGGAGCATAAGGAAAATTCCAAAATTTTAACGAGAACTAGTAACTAATGATGTCTGGGGACCAAGTATGCAAGTCGACTTCCAACCAAACATTACAAAAAGTAACTTTGCCTGTGGGAGCAGACTTATTTTACATTTTACTTATAGATCATCAAATAGAGGCAAAAGGCCCAAATTACCTCCACTCGCATGTTTCTCCGTAGGACAAAAAAGAAAGAGGCTCAAAACTATATATGTCATCCTTAATCAACATTATGCATTCATAGACCTTCGAATCATCCTTATATTATCCATGGAACTGAATTTGTCCACCAAAATTCTCTTTCATGGCTTCATAAGAAACTGTCTAAATGATGCCTGGTTAACAATGATCACTGCCATCACCATGATCTGAACCTTGCCAGGTATAGAACTCCTTTATCATACAAAGTGAAGAAGATGATAACTGAACAAACCCACCTCTCCGACCACCAAAGTGAATGGTGTGAAAAATATGCAGAATAGAGGACAATGAGGAAATACAAATCGTGCCAGAAGTAGGTGATTCAAAAACACTACCCAGCAGCTTGATTGCAGCGCTCAGAGTCCCACCAGTTGCAATGAGATCATCTATCACCAAAGCACGGTCTCCAGCTTCAACAGCACCAACATGCATCTCAATTTTGTCTGTTCCATATTCCAAAGAGTACTCTTCGGAGATCACCTCCCCTAATAAAAACACCAAAATACCACGTATCCTGAGCATTATCAAGACAAAGTTGATAAATTTGAACTTTGTGGCTGGCACTAGTCCATATAAGTTGCTTTGCAACAAGATCAAGGTCAGTTCCCAACCAAGACTGCCCAGAAACAATTTGAAACTTAGTATTCATCTAAAATCCGTTGGCGGACATAAACCTGGCAACTTTTTGGGTTTCCTCAGGGGGACAAATTTTGCCCCAATAGCCAGTGCAATGGGAGGGCCAAATATAAAGCCCCTCGCTTCAATACCTGTTGTTATGTTTACTCAGATCAGCAAGTAGGAAATAAACACAGTTTCACACCACAAGTAAGAAAAAGAAAACAAATCATTCACCGGTACACTATTCACCTAAAATGTAACTATACAGATATTGAATAGATTACTCGTTATTTCTCGGAGGCTACAGAAAAAAATGTTTGCTCCATTTCTTAACATCCAACAACAGCAGGTTCCAAGTCCCAAATACTCGTTGATAATATAAAAGAAAGAAGTAATTTTTTTACTTTTTTCCGGTTACATAAAAAGAAGCAAATACTTTCATTTTATCTTGTGTTATAAAGCAAGCACTCTTCGGTCTTTAAAACCTTGAAATGGAACTTATTTAGCGTATAAACGATGCTTCTAAGAAACAACAAATAACAGAAATAGGAAAATGCACGAGATTACCAACCTGCAACAACAGATATGCCTTTCCCGCTGTACCTCTCCACAAACAAATCAATAGTGTCCTTGAATGCCTTGGTATCAAGAAGCAATGTTGTTATATCCTGAAATAAAATCCCTAAATCCACAAAACCAACCCGAAAAGAGTAAGAAACTGAAATACCAAAGCTTTAGTTGGACACCTCAAATTCTCACTCCAGAGTGAAAAAGAGAAGGAACAACAGAGAGAAGAAGAAGAAAAGAAACAACCTGGTTTAGGAAAGTTGGGGATAACCCTAATTGCAGAAGCAATTCCAGTGATACGAGGATCTTGTCCGTCGAGAGTTGCCATTTCCTAATCTTCAAAGGACTGAGAGTGGGAGTCGCTCTCTGCTCACCAACAGTCGTCAGACAAAAAGCAGTGACAACAGCACGAAAGATATTATTATAGAAACAGAATTTGGAGTAGGTTGATCCAATCCTGTTTCGACACGTATCCTAATACTGCTGTAAAAAGTAGTTACCCAGATATTATTTACAAACCTTGCCACTCCAATAAATGAATTTCCAAACTAATTGACTAAATTACCCATGCTTTGGGTGTCATCTATCTCGAGGTGGTAGGTGAACTTGAGGGCAAGTTGGTCCAACTAAACTGGAATCTCGAACAGTTGCAGTGGTTTTCTTTAATTCAGTTTATAACTACCAAAAAGCTGTGGTTCTTTTTAGCATTTAATGTTATTATTAAATAATAATATTTGGTTCTAAAGTACAACAAAACCTGATTCATGCTGTCAGAATATGTCATTAAGTTTGAATTCTCGTCCAGAGAGAGAGACCTAAAAGCCAAGTACGAGCCCGTCCTTGCAAGTTACGCGGTAATTTCATTAACACAACCTAACCAACTTTTGGACTAACGTAATAATTCAGTTCAGCTACTATGAACCACATCCAATAACTAACTATTCAGTCTATTCCTTTTTAGGGGCAGGTCCGAAATCAATATCTGGGCCCAGACTAAGACTAATAGGCCTATTGGCTGGGCCGATGTTATGCTGGAGCTTACAAGTTTCCCATTGGATTACGTAAGCAATGACAACTGCAAAAGCCCGTGACATGCCTATTCTGGCCGCCTAAATGCATCTGACTCTGTGGTGAATAGTCCCACGTGAATTAAATGTTAGTACGGTAGTCTCACCTCCTTCAAGCACCTAGCTTGGGAACAAAAGTATCCGATCAAAATTACAACTTCTAGAAAAGCCGTGACCACAAGCTTCCTTGCTATTTTCCAAATACACGTCACATCTCAGTGGAACTATAGCGTTTTTTCCGGGTTGACCCTCGCGTAAAATTTAGAGTATCAATAGATCGAGCTTAAAGTAGATTCTACAGTAGTTATTGTCTTATTGACATCCTTTCTTCTCCGGAACACCGAGCCAGATCACATAACTCTATCGTTCGCGGCATTCATAAACTATTCAGTAAGAACTGGACTATTGTACATTTACATATATATTGAGAGAGCAACAGATGCATCGACTGGCTTGCTACTTATGCGGGTCATTTTAATGTTGACGTCATTTACTTTGACACTACACCTATCAGGTGCCACCTGCTCTTTTGGGAAGACTTATCGGGGATTCTATTTCTCTCGTCTAGTTGTGTAATTTTGGTTTCACTTTCCTTTTATAAAAAAATATCATTTTACTATTTTCATCATTTCATTCTTAATTATATGCTCCTTTTGATACATCAATTTATATTTTCAGGAAAAAAAATAGTTAGATTTTATAAATTAAAGTATGTTAATACATAAATAAAAATGTTAGTGCTTATTATATATCAAGTTCATTGAGCTAATAGGATATAGAAATTTTATATAGAATATTGTTTACATGTTTATAAAAATGCTTATTATGATAATTGTATAAGTAATATTTTGACTTTAAATCTCCAAAGTATCTAATATAGAGAACGTTATGTTTTGATACTACTTAAGATCTATCTTAGTCAAGAATAGCTTGATTGATAATTATTAGATATGGCATGAATTATATAAAGGTAATTAAATAATTAATATAACATTTGTGGCCCTGACATAATTAGGAAAAATGTTTTATTATTCTCGACTGGTATTGATACGAGAAATCTTAATCAAGGTAAAACAACACTTTGAAAATAACTTTTAAATATCATTAAAAATTAATTATTGTTATAAGAGAACTAATATGATTGAATTCAAAAAGAGTTGACAATAATCTCATACTATATGTCTGATCAAAATATTGTTTAATGAAAACATCTAATTATATAAAAATCATTCAAAAAAAAGTTAATCAAAACTACTTTGATATTTTTAATATTTGAATGGTCATAATATGTTACTACTCACTAATCTTATTTAATGGATATAGATTATTTCATTAGAAAATTTTAACTATAAATATATTTTAAGATTATAATTTTAATCATAAATGTATTTTAAGATTATAATTTTAATATATTGCTAATATAATTAAGAATTTATTAATCATATACAAAGAATGTTGAAGATAGAAAAGGTAGTTTATTCAAAGTAGACTTGATTGTAAAGTTTGAAAATTTTTAAAGTCAAATATAAAATATTTGATAAGTAAAGACTAATATTAGATATTAAATCTTGTTTGAACCGAAGTAGTATTTAATTATAATTAGTTATAATTATAACTAAATTATAATTGAAATAATAGTTATAATTCAATTAAACTATCAAAGATTCAAACCATGTTATAAATAAGTGTATGCTTTACAAGGGCTAGCACTCTCGCCTTACCCATCTACATGTCACTTATAAAATTTTCTTAATTTAGACGTATGGATGCTATTATAGTCCTAAAACTTTTATGGCCGTAATGATTTTTCATATAATATATTGGTTTGAAGGTAGTTATAGAAAAAGAAAATAAACTTCATAATAAGGTATAATTTATGATACATGATTTATTATGTTTACGAATTAACCATGTTATACAATTAAAATGACCTTAATTTTCATAACTTTTTTTTTGCTTTTTTCTACTATTCATGATGAGATTATGCTTTAATTTCTCAACATATTTATCACTCAGAGTATTGTTTAGCTGTCATACAACTTTATCTATTATATTATGTTAAATTTTTGGTTCATTCATACCTTTAAAATAATGTTGTATTAGAACTTAACAATTTCAGCATTACATTGTACTAGATAAAGAATAGTTGAAAAACAAAAAGATAACATATTCAAAAGTGTCTAACATTTTTGGGATTTTTTTAATTCAGTGTCAAACTTTACAAGTTTTTAATGTAGTGATTACTCTTTCAAAATTCGTACAAATTAGGTCTATATATTGTTTTTGTGTAGATTACTAGAGTATATATTTAACCAAGAGTATATATAACAAACTCTTCCTCTGAGTCACTCATAAGAGATTTCGATGATAACTTAAAAGCAATAATGTTAATTTCCAAAAGGTGAGAGAAAATTTTAACATTTCTACAGGTTTCTATATTTGATTCCTTGACCCACGAGGGCTGTGGTGGAGCGGCACGGGCTCATTCATCCTTAAACAAGGTCTCGAGTTCGAGTCTTGAGAATGGAGTCGCTTTAAAACTCGTGAGGGAGAGATTCGCCGCCCCACAAGGGTCCTACCCGGCTCGAATCCGGACTAGTCGGTTGTCCATGTGGCACCGGATACCGGGTGGCTTGACCAAAAAAAAGAAGATGCAACAGAAAAATAATTTAATTTAATAAAATTTAGTTAATCATAATGGAAAATTGCTTATATTTAATTAAAATTATTTAATCACAATTAAAAGTAATTTTATTAAAATCGAGAAGAATTAACCTAAATGAAAATTCTAAAATTAAAACAAGATTGCTCAAAATTTACACCTATTAAAAAAATTTAAACCTAACAAATCCTAAACATGAAGAAAAGGGTAGGATATTTATCTAACCTTAATATTCTTATCTTAATCATATTTTTAAAATTTTAAATTTTATTCAATATTTATCTAACCTTAATCTCCTTATCTTATCATTTTAATTTCGATTTAATTTTTTAAAATTTAACAAAGCATAATAATGAAGTCACGTTCAAAGACATAAAACTGTATTATGTAAAATCTGCATTACCTAATCCTCTAACTCCATCGTTTTATGATCCAACTACTTAGATTCATATCCAAATTAAAAGTACTAAAAGTATGGAAGGTTATCGTAATTATCTTTCCAACATTTATTATAATATTTGTTCTCCCATTTTTGGCATTAATTAAAAAGGGTGTTACAATCAAGATCATGTGTTTTAATTATAAAAATTAATAGCTTATTTAAATGTGATATTTTCAATAGATTATCATAAATAAGAAACAATTCAAGATCGTAATGTCACTTTGTGTAGGGTATTATCGTCCCTTATATGTTATAATATGCTCCTAAAATTGTTAAACTTCTTGAAATAAATATTTTTAGTGAAGATTTGATTTTCTATTATCTAAATGTGCATTTATTATTAAAATGTTAAGATTTTTCATTGCCCAATAAATATATACAACAACAACAAGAATAATAACAATCAAGTAAAGATCTCGCTGACATACAGAACTTGGAGAGACTAAGTAGTATGCAGACTTATTCCTAAATAGTAGAGCAACCGATTCCAAATGAACTACATGAAATAAATAAATAAAATATAAAATAAGTAATAAATCACAATGGACAAAAGTAAATTAATTCATTTTCCTTATTTATTTGTTTAGTATTTTGGTGCCACTCCAAAAAAAACATTATATAGTTAATAAACTTTTTTTGATATTATGAAAAGATTATGATATTAAAGCAATTATTATTCCAGATTGTGGCTTACTACTGGGTGTAAAAAATCTATATAGTTAAAGATTTCATTATAATGTATCATTTGAAACTAATGCTTCCCAAATATGGTCTACTTGCAAAATCTTTATATATACCTTGATTGTGAATTCTTTAAGTTTACGAGAAAAGAAAATCTTAGAGTCTTGATGGTATTATTAACATTTTAAAAATTAAACCAAAAGTTAAACGGTAAGATCATAATTTTAAGATTTAAAAGGTTCAATCAATATTAGACTGTCATAAAATTGATTAAAGTTTGAATAAGATTAAACATTTTTAATTTCGATATTACAATTTGATCAATTCCCTTTCCCACCAACATTTCAATATGTTTGTCTGTCTCACAGATTGTGGAGTAATGTCTCTGCCCAACCAGCAAGTGGATCACCTAACCACATGACCATTGTTAAGTATGCTTGAAGAGAACAACATTAAGCCAAACTTACACTAATCACCTAACCAAATACGTTTTAGTAACATGGTTTGAAGTGGTTGATGTTAGGGTTAATTACAAAAATAAATCTCAAACTTTTCTTAAATTTGCAATTATAATCCGAATTAAAAAATAACATTAAATGTTCAAAATTTTATTTTTTTAATTATTTAACCCGAGGCTAATATTTAGGACCTATTAGAAGGTAGAAAAGTGAATCAGAGAAGAGAATGTGTCGCTCTAAATTTTTGGCTTCCAAAAAATACTTGATACTAGAGGTATTTACAGGGAACTTAAGATTGCTTTAGAACTACTATTTAAATGCCCAACAATTTTTTACTCTACTAATTTATTAAATGCTTTAAGAAAAATCTAGTGATATATGCATTATTTATTTATAAGATTACTTTAGAAATGGAATTTAGCCGTACATTATAATCGTAGAATAAAAGAATATTTTTAAAGATAACTCTCAAAATTCTAAATTTCAAATTGTATTTTTCACAGGGCTTGTCGGACCTTTGTGAATGTTCGGTCGTCTAGGAATGTATTCAGGGACGAACTATTTCTTTCTCATAGGTTTTCTTGCACCATTTGTGGTGTGGATTCTCTCTCGGATGTTCCCTGGGCAGAAGTGATCAAACACATTTACGTGCCTGTCATATTATCTGGGGCAGGAGGTATGCCAGCAGCCACAGCTGTGAACTACGTATGCTGGATTACTGTAGGAATTGTGCTCGACTTCAATGTTTACAAGAGGTACAAGAACTGGTGGGCTCGACATAACTACATCTTATCTGGTGGGTTGGATGCTGAAGTGGTTCTGGCAATTCTGTGCTATTTTACCTTACAGAACAAGTACATCTTCGAACCAAGTTGGTGGGGCTTGGAGTTATCAGACCACTGTAGTCTTGCAAGCTGCCCCATTGCTCCTGGGATTGAGGTCAAAGAGTGTCCTGTCTTCAATTAATTGAAAAGACGTGCACGAAGAAGAAGAAGAAGAAGAAGAAGAAGAAGAAGAAGAAGAAGAAGAAGAAGAAGAAGAAGAAGAAGAAGAAGAAGA
>JANZLH020000409.1:560536-572338 GCA_026770325.2 Erythroxylum fimbriatum
CATTTAACCTAGGTCATGTTATCCCTAATGATTACGAATCATTAGTCGCTACACATGAATTTCAACATAATAATTACAGATTATATCAAAATTATAACAATGGGTTTGTAAATAAATGATTCAATGAACGCATTAAAATCATCTTTTAACAATACCCAACGGGTTCATACACAAATAACCGAATAATAACAAAAATTCGATTATTCATACACAACCCAAATCTATATGCCTAGGATAGCACAATCAATTCAATAGGAGAGAAAGAAACAACAAAAATATGAAATACTTTTAACCCAGGTCGTCAACGTCGATGTCACCTCTGAACCGGCGTCGGGATGCCTATCCCTCCATAGGTCTCTCCCAGGAAAATGCTTCGGCCTCTATTAATAACCCTACCAAAGACCCCTAGCTGCTCTTTTCTGTCGAGCCTCCCTTTGTTTCTGCTGCAAGCTCTCTACTCTATTCTTTTGGTATTGTTGTGTTGATGTGACAAATAATGTTGCTGGACCATCTTACTATTCACACCTTGCGTTAAGCACAAACGTTGTCTGCTTTGCGTTTCACGCAGATGACGTCTGTATGAAACATAAGCGTCGTCTGCATTTCACAAATGTCGTTTCCTGCTTCATGCTGCATCGTTTTGCTCCTAATTACTCTAACGTCTGCGAGAAATGCAAACGTCGACTACATTATCCAAACATCGTTTCCTACTTCATGCTGCGTCATTTTACTCCTAGTTACTCCTTGCTTCTGCGCTGCATTTCATCTCTTGCCTTGTCCTCCTATACTACATTTTCTTCATCTTGCACTACCATTTTTGTCTCTTTTTCTAGTTGTCCATTTTCGTTCACTATTCTTTGCATTTTTTTCTTCTTTTAATTTTATTCTTGTCTTTTAATTTTTTTCTTCTTCCTCTATGAAGACAAATAAAAATTAATCTTCAGAAAATGGTCAAAATATAAAGATTTGACTCACTTTAACTTCTTTGCCTCCAAATTGTACCTAAAATTACATATAAGTCAAAGTGAGTATCTTAAGCAATTTCATGTCAATAATTGCTAAGTGTTATAGAATAATTTCATAATCAATTAAGCACCTATCAATTTTTCCCACACTTAGCTTTTGGCTGTCCTCAAGCAAAACATTAAAATTAAGCTCAAAGATCCAGAAGCATTGACTCATTTCTCATATGTTCCAAAAATATATAATCACAAGCAAATATGAGTGACTTTCAAAAATCATAGCAAGATGTCAACATTCCAAGCTTTTACTCATGATCAATCAACATTCATCATCTTTAAAAACTGAGCAATCTAATGGTAGACTAAAAAAAATGTGTTAACTAAAATATATCCACGGGTACACTCAACATTATTCATGATTATGACAATCCACAACTTTGCATATCATTTCATTTCTCCACCACTAAAGTTCACATGGAAAATCATGAATCAAAGGACTTTTCAAGGTTATAATGTGGGTAAAGGTAAGGTGAGATGCATCTAGGTCAAGTAACTTGAAAGTCATTAAGCTAGTGAAACAAAACAACACTCAATGTGACATCAAATGCACAAGTTAACACCCATCAAAACTGGTTACCATTAGCTATGACGAATGCTAATTCTAAATCTTTCTTTCTCTTCTATCGAATGTTCTTGCAAGATAGAGGTTTGATGTTGTATTCTATTGGATCTGTCGATGATTTCTTTATGTTTTCCACATCTCTAGATCAATATTCCACCTTTTGAATGATCTCTATGTTTGGAATCACCCCTATAAGTTTGCTCTCATTAATTTTCCTCTGCTTATATCTTTTTATAGTAATTTTTAAGGTTTCTGGAGATACATGGTCTAATACATGGGTTGTATATAACCCTTTTTAAAGAGGATCAACTTATCCAGACTTTGAAGAGAATTGAACTTGTCCACTAATTCTAAGAAAACCTTTTTTTAGTACTGGAAGAGCTTTAGTAGATATCCATGAAGGCAACCTTATCTTTCATATTGGAGATGAACAAGTGGAATTCAATACAAATAAGGTGTTAAAGAATCTAAAGGAGGGAAGGTCATTCATAAGAATTGATATAGTTGAATCTTCAAAGGATGAAGAAGAGGAACAGGAATAGATGACAGTGGACATAGAGTTGGAAAAATATTAAGAAGTATTTGTTCAAACAGTGGAAGTAGAAAAGGGGATGAGGGTGATTGTAGAAGAAAAGAAATTCACCTACTCACAAGACAAACTGTTGGATTTAATAGATGATTCAAGGAGTTTCATTATGCCCTATTTTATTGACAGTTTGTTACTAAAAAGGATATTACTAAACTTAATTGGTTTTCTTAATTTTTATCAATTTTGTCCTTCTTATATTGCAATATATAGCTTATTTATAGGCTACGAAACTAAAATTGGGTGATAAGGGTGGACACAAGCCACACATAATAAATCCAGGTTGAGTATAAACGTGAAGAGCATGTCAAGCTGATGACATTAACTAAGTGCTACCTGGGAGCCAACTCAAGAGTTAGGATTTTTTATTTTTTATTTTTAGTTTATTTTGTTGGTGCTTTTTTATTTTTATTTTTTAGGGAGTGAATTGCTAGAATTTTATGGCATAAAGTGTCTCCAGATTCCATCACCACACCATCACTGCCAAAACATCATAAATATTCTTGCTCTAACTTTTTCTTTGTTGTTATTTATCTTTATATGTATTATTTTGTTCCTCACATTGAGGACAATGCGGTTTTCAAGTGTGGAGATGTATATGAAATTGCATATCATTTATGTGAGTTTTGCAATTGTATCAATTATATGTGAATTTTACAATTGAGTTAGTTTTTGATTAGGTTGACATAGTGTGAATATTTTGTGCGTAATATGTGCATTGTGTGGATGTATCAATGGCTGAAATTGAATGGAATTAGGTTAACTTTGAACATGGTCATTTAATTTGTAAAGACATACTAACTTACGAATTTTTTGTTTTAAATGTCTACGTTAATTAGGATATGACACTTATTCTTTCACTTTATGGATTTGTTTGTATACATTTATAATTATATGTATATTTTGATTTATAAGTGAACAAATAAGGTGTTAATATTTTGATTTATATGTATATTCAATTCAAAGTACTCAAAAATGAAAGGAATAAGTTAGTATGTTGGCACAATTTGAATGAGTGATGTTTATAGTTAAATTGATTCCATAAAATTTGATACCATTGTCTCATTATTACATGTTGCTTGAATGTGTGATTATCTGTTTTTATGTTGGTTTTTTGTTTGTGGTTTTGTCTTTGCTTGAGGATAAGCAAAAGTTTAAGTATGGGGATTTTGATAGGTGTAGATTGTATTATGTGTTTACTAGATGTTTAAATGTGTTTTAAAGTATTTTTTAGATGATTATCATGTTTATAGGCTTAGAATTGTGTTATTGTTAATGCTTGCATGTATTCTAAGTGTTTTTTTGGTTTATAGCAAGAATTGAATCTTAGTTTTATGTTTTATGAGGTGTTTAATGTGTTTATGAGTATTGAAAATTAGGAAATTGAAGAACAAAGAAGATAGAGTAAGCTGGAAGCAAGGAATGACCGTGCCACATTAGAGCATGATCGTGTATGGACTACGTGGCATTTGGCACGATCGTGCTTAAAAGTTCGTGAAGCATGATCATGCCTCTAAGGGCACAATTGTGGCCAAGAGTTTCTAGGGGTGAAAATTTTAATCTATTTTATGGTTTAGGGCTATTTTTGGAACTGAATAAAGTTGGAAAACCCTAGACACGACCCCAAGACCCTAAAGCACTATATAAGAACATGAAATACAACAAAAAATGCAACAACCACAAATCAAAGTGAATCAAAAGTGGGACATCAAGAAGAACATTTTAAATTTCTAGCATTCCAAATCAAGGCCTTAATAGAGTTTTTATTCTTTTCCTTTATTTCTTTAATTATCCTTTATGTGTAATCTGAATTATAAGATTAAACATGTTCATAGATTTCTAAACTCATTAAAAATTATTTAGGATTTATTTGTGACTTTATTCGTTGTTGATTTCTATATATTTATGTATGTTTCTGATAGTTGTTTAGACACAAACTTGACAACAAATTACGAAATTGAGTTAAAAATAATCATTGTTAGGTTGTACAATGAGAGTTGGCAATTTAATAGACCCATAATTATCAAATTAATGATCAATCGAAGAGAGATCTTAGTTATGAAATTGATTATCTATTAGATAACTTCAAATCTAACAAAATAAGTTAGGGATAGTTTTATGAATTGAGAGATTGCAAATTTATAAATTTCGAATTCAATTAGGGCTAATTGATTAGATGTTGAGAGAGAGTAATCTAGACATTAGAAAATCTAGGATCAAACATAAATTGAATCAACAATAGTAAAGGAAACAAATTAAGGAATTAATAGTTCCTAAGTTATTCAATCTTGATCAAACCCTAGTTTTTATTGGTAGCTCACTTGTTATTTGATTATTATTCATTTATTTGCTTATTTCAATTTATGTTATTTAAATTTAATTCAATTCAATTTGTGAATATCTTATACAAAGTTATGTTCAAATTGTTAGTTATTGCATAATCCTTGTGGGAACAATAACCTCTTACACTACAAGATACGATCCATATACTTGCGAGTATTAAGAGTTTTATTATATGAAACTTGCTAAACACAAAACACTTCCTACTTTTCCATATTTCCTAAGAATAAATAGTCATTAGAAAAGAAGAATAACTTTCAAAACCATGGCAAGATCTAAACATTAAATGCTTTTACTAATGATTAATCAACAACCATTCCTTTCATAAACTAGGCATTTAGGGGCAGACTTTGACAAGATATGTGTAAAAATAAGATAGATCTTATAGGTACTCTCAAATACCATTCATGATTAAGACATTTCATGACTTTGCATATTATTTTAGTTCTCCATCACTATGATTTACATGCATAATTATGAATTAAAGGACTTTTGAAGGTTGTATTGGGGCTAAAGATTAAGGTGAGAAGTATTTGGATCATGTAGTTTAAAAGTCATCAAAGCTATGAAATAGGAAAAATACTTATTGGAATATCAAGCGTAAAAATTAACATTCACTCAAAACTGGGTACCATCAACTATGATGAATGCAAAAACTATGTTTCACAGCTTAGATTCAAGAATTCACACCATAAACCTCATGAAGCATAAGGGATTAGAAGGAATCACTTACAAAAATTAATGGTAAACAATATATTGTAACCATAAAGAGCGACCCTTCAAACCAACTTCTCCCTTATTTGCATCATGATCAATTCACCCATTTTATACAACTTTAGGAGGGAAAACTAATATGAATTACTTTGCAAAACAAATGATTTTTCTTCTTAACAACTTCTTTTCATTTATTCTCTATTTTTCTTTTTTAAGAAAAAATTGAAAGAAATTACATCAACTACAGAATATATTGATAAGAGATAACAACTACAGAATAAATTGATAAGAGACAAAATCGCATTCCATGAATTATAACTAACCCACATATAAGCACACCCCCACACTTATGCTCTTGTGTATCCACAAATATCTACAATCACAAATGCTTCACTAGCTTTTATGACTTGGATAAGACATTTTGTAACACCCTATGTTAGGGGTTAGAAAATTAAAGAATTCCAGTATATCGTATGCTTTGCATAATTGAGTATTCACTGATATGTGCATATGAATTTTGACATATACAAATAATTGTACATGCCTTCATGACATTTTCTGGGTAAAATAGATTTATAAATGAGGTTAAATTGTGAATTATGGATTATTAGTGGTAAAAATTTATTTGAAGACTATTAGCAATATTTCAAAATTTTTGGTGAATTTTAGAAAATTTCTAAAAATTTGGGGTATTTTTGGATTAGGAAAAAAAAGAGACAAATAGATCAATAGCATTGTGACATGTGGTAAGTGACACATGGATTACATGCATCGAAGAACAAGTCTCTAGCTCTCTCTCTCTCTCTCTCTCTCGGTGTTCTTCACTGAACAACATCACCTACTCTTCTCCTTATTCCCCATCACCGAACCACCATATCATTTGCATTCTTATGCATGTGGTTCATATGCTTGATTCTCAAGTTACCGTTACAGATTGCAAAGGATGAGCTAAATTATTTGGTTGTCTTTTTCTATCCTTACTTCTCTCTACAGACAACTCATTCTCTTAAGTTCTGAAATTTTGTTGAAGAGTGTGAAGTCTAAAACAAGTAAGTTGTGCTTTCATTTTCATGTTTATATTACTGATAAATGACAAAGAGATGATGTTTTCATGCGTGTAAAGGAATGCATGTATGATATAGGTTCTTTTAGGAATGTCCTTCAGCATTTAAAAAAAAAAGAAAGACAGTTGTAGCAGTGAGAGGAAGTTGATATATATATATATACTTGTACGCTTCGGTTTTTAGTGTTTGCATGTAACTTGGAACTTTGAATTATTTTGGGGTAAGTTCAATTTAAATGGGTGTAGAAATGCTAAAAATAGGAAGTAAGAATGAAGAACTGAGTGGGAAGATGCAAAAGATGGAAAGTTCAGAAAATACGAGTTAACTGGAAAAATGCAGAAAAATGACAACATGCATCCGTGAATAGTGATTTGTTTTTATGTTTATGTAGAATCTTGGATTTTTTATTTTTTATGTTATGTTGAACTGAAAGGGGTGTAGAAAAGATGATTCATGCATAAGCTGTGTTGTTGTGCTTCAAGTAGGATTAAGATGATAGAAAAATGTGGAATGAAGGTGGAAAGAAGATGAAAAAAAAAGAAAATCTGCAGAAAAATATGAAATATACGTGAAGAATATACAGTTTTTGATGTTTGTTTGTAATTATGGATTTTGATTTGTTATGGATGATACGAACTGAATTGGGGGTAGAAATGAAGAGAATTAAAGAAGATATAAGTTTGAAATCTAGAAAAAATGAAGGAAGAAGAGAGAAAAATCTGCAGTCTTCAGTGATGAAGATGAAAACCTGCATTTTAAAGAGAGAAAGAAGGTGATGGTTTGCATGTAGTTTTTGAACTAGAGTATTTTTACTGAACAATTTTAAGTCTTTTAGCTATAACGTTTACATCCGACCTCCAAATGACTTGAGAATTGAACCAATAGACTCCTAAGACATTTTTCTTTCTCTCCAAAAAAATTAGAGCCATCTGAATTAATTTGAAAGAGATTGATTGGATGAAAGTGAGGAAATGTGCTAGAATGTCATGAACTGGAAAATTTTCACTGAACATGCTTCGGTATTGTGGTTATATCTTGATCTATAGAGTTTCAAATGAGTTGATTCTTAATTCAGATTAAACATGAGACATAAGTATACAACTTTCTTAAAGAAGCCAAATTTTAATTCTGTCTCTAAGACTTTCAAAATTGGCATGAAATTGAGTCTTGGCTTAGGCTATAGCACTACTAGGGGCAAAAATCATGTCTTGTGATTATTGAATAACCTATATTGATATAGGTTGAATTAGACTGAGGTATCTTCACCAAATTTGTAGCTTATTCTCTTAGCTTTAAATTGGTATAAAGTTTGTATTTTTTGGATATTTGAATTGAGAGTTATGAGGTGTACAACTTGGAGGCATGATCATGCATTAGCCAAAATTTCAAATGTACACAGTCTGTGGTATTTTGTGCATAACTCATTGAATAATAAACCAAATTGTAAGAACTTGGTATCATTAGAATCTTAAGACACCGAGGAACACTTGTATAGAAGAGAGTGTCAGAAATACATCATTTTGTTGATCTTATTGATTATGCAAAGTTGACCCAAATGAGGTGCTTCCAGCAAAAGGTAGAATAGTAATTGAATGTATGAATTTAGGAACTTTTGAAGTACAATTGATGTTTACATCAGTTTAGTAAGGAAACATACCCAAGAATTTGTCATGAACATACATTATACATGTTCAATATACATAAATGAATTCTAAATCATGCACAATAGTGATTTGTATATGTGTTAAATGTTATAGAGGAACGCATAGAGCGACCACTTCCAGATATTGCCGGGAATTCGAGGCAATAAATAATAAGGTAGCTTTTAGTGAGTAATCTTAGATGGTCATACCTTACTTTGTTCTACCTGTTGAAATTGATTTATACTGATTGTGTTCTGAATTCCGGACAATGATTGTCCGAGATGGTTGATGCATGATTATATGGAAGTGCTACTTGTATGTGAATATGATTGACTACTTGCTATGCAAATAAAATGTCTGAAATGAATTTGTTTTGCTTAAACATGTTGAGTCCTAGTTGTGGGTAAATAGGCATGCCTAGAACTGCTCCTGTGACCCTTCGGTGTCGAGACTTCAGTCTCTCCTGTATAAGTCCCGTTACCCGCTTCTATAAATGGCTTAGCAGTCATTTGATTTTATGTTCTGATATATGTTTGATTCTGACATAAACAAAATTGTGTTTTGATTCTGAAGGATTTATACCCTCTTTGGATATTTAGCTTTGTTAGCTATAAAATCTGTTCTGAAATGCATTATATCTGATTTATTGTTTTAAACAATCTATTAATGCATGTTTATGTTATTACATGATTCAGTTGATGAGTTATCACTTTATATATAGATTATTTATTATTCACTAAGCTATATGCTTAGCACGGTGGATTTTTCCTGTGTAGGTTCAAAGAGAAGGACTTAAGGAATATAACAAGTCAACCGCATTGGCCAAAGGAGTCTAAGTTTTGTGTTGCTCAAAAATGTATTTTTGAGTTTGTTTTGGGTTTGTATATAACTTTGGATTTTTGTTTAAAGGTTTGTAATAACCTTAATTCAGGTTGTTTTCTGAAATTATGATATGTATTGTATGTTTGTTTGAGATTCTGAAAATATATGTGTGAAATGTTTCGTATGTTTTGGAAATGTTTACTTTTGAATCCTATGCTTCCGCGAAATGTTTTGGTTTGTTTGTACTATCTTGTGTGGCATCCACATATCCTCCCAGGAGGTATTAGGGCGCTACACATTTGGTTAGGGTAAAGGCTTGTAATGTGCTTAGCATAAAAAGAAATGGCTAATAAAGCTCAAGGGGGCTTAACAATAGGAAAAATTATATCAATAAATAGGCTACTTGGCTATTGTAGCTCGTAAAACAAAGAATGCCTATATCATTTTCATGTTAATGCATATGATAAAAATTTGGTCTCGAATAGAAAATCAAAGCAAAGTCAAGATGTACATGACATTAAAGTCACACATAAACAAAAGACAATGAGATGATGTGTTAGTTTAGAAAGGCTCAAAATTCCACAGGCTTATATCTACCCACTATTTACTATTCTAAAGATAACATACATTCACCAATTAAAAGAGCAAAAATATTTGCCCAAGTTGCCATCAATTTTTCTATTTAATGCTACTCTTTAATGATGACTATGTAGTCCTAGAAGTAATAGAAAAGGAGAAAATGTTTATTTGTTTAATTTGATTCTCCCTTTTTTTTTACTTAAAAACACATAAGAAATAAACAAAATTAAAATCAATCATGCATATAAGAAACAAACAACTTAAAAGCACACATGATAATCCCCACCCTAACACTTAAAATCGCCACCCCAACACTTAAAACTTACATTGTTCCAAATGCAACAATAAATGTAAGAAATGGAGCATTCAACAGAAATAAAAAATGCAAAAATGTAAAGGAAAAGGAACGAAATTCCCTTGAGTTGCCTCCCAAATATCACCTTTTTTTATTGTTGCTGGCTTGACCCCATGCTTTCCTTCTTACGTGACAAAATTATGGTCTTTAAGTGTCTCAATTTTTGCATTTTTCATTTGAGATTTTCAGGATAAGGCCTGAGTTGATGGCCACTCACATTCAGTGTCCTCCTAGCACTTTCAAAAAGTATTCAACATCTTTTTACCCTTTTTCTCCTTGTTCAATTTCTCTAATCTACTATAAAAAAAAAAGTGGTGGGTTAGTCTTAACAGCAATTTGGGATTCAACATTTACCTTTGAACCAGATGATGTATCCCTTTCTTTTTCAAGCTACTTCTCAATTTCTTCTTCACTAGCAATCCCTAGAGTAGTCCTCTCAGGATTCTTAAGTTTCTTACCATTGTTTTGTTAGAGAAGTGCTCTAAAGGCAATCACCTTTAGCACTTATTGTACAAATCATTTTATGATTAATAAAGGAATTTTTATTATTTTGATGTTCATACATTAATGGATTTGATGTTAATCTTAAATTTATTTAATGAAGTCCTTGATATAAAGCATAGCATGAAGGAAATCATGATGAGATCATAATAATGAGATTCCTATCATGTGTAATTATGTTAGTATCTAAACTTTCCCTAGTTATAGGATTAATAAGATGGGATATCATTAATCCAGATAGACTAGCACATGTTATACTCCTTGATTGGATCAAGCTGTAGATCTCATAAGCTGTAGACTTGAGTTATTTAGAGTTAAAATATGGATGCTTACTAAGGGTTGTAAGTACTTTGGATTGACCTACTATGAGATAATCATATGGATATTCTATTCTAGTGTTAATGATAGTCTCATCATAGCAATGGTGCAAATATCCTTTGACTTTAGGTGATCAAGGATATCTCGAATACTGATCCTGTTCTTTGACTCCATTCATCGGTGCCTTTCAGGGGTTACTCATTGGGTGTGATTGGGTACAGCTTGAGGTATTTGGAGGTAATTGAGTAGCCAATAAAGGATTCACCACTCTTGATAGAAGGAGATGATACCCACGGCCTCTTGTTGGGGACATTATTCGAGAGTCTCTGGCCAGAGCAGATATATGTCATAAAGAGAGTCTTCAACAATACATAGAGTAATGAGATCCTCAGGACAAGATTTAATATCACCTGGACTAGATGTGACGTAGTCAGTCTAGTGGGAGTTAATACTTTGGACATACTCTGAATCAAGTGGGGTATAGATGGTGAAAGGACGAATTGCATGGCAACATTATATATGGAAAGGTTTGTAGTCAAACCACTTACTTTCTGGTCAATTGGGGGTCATGACGTGTTGTTAGATACTACTCTTGACTTACTTGAATTAAGTGTTAGTTCAAGTGACTAACATAACCGGGAACCTAATGGGTCACACATATAGGAGATCCGAAGGATGAGTAAAATGGTCTTGAATGGTGATTCAAGATATGAGAGAGTGTTTCGACATTGTATCGCAATATGATCGTGGTAGAAAACGTTGCATGGAATGGATTAGAAACAAGTGTTGTTGGCTGCCAATTGATTATTAACTTCCCAAAACTTCCATTAATGCATGCTATTCATGGTCATTAACTTCACATAGCTTCCATTAATGCATGCTATTCATAACCATTAACTTCCCATAACTCCCCATTAGTAATCGGGGATATGGAAGGCTAAATGATGCAGAAAATATAGATGATTTTTGTGCATCATGTGTAAGATACAAGTAAAAGAAAGGTTCTTTCTTACACACACACTCTTGTTCTCTCTAACTCTCACAAGAGTTCTTTTCTTTACTAGAACAAAGAAAGAACTCTAGCCATCTCCTAGTGAGGTTTCATCCTTCTATCTTCATATGGACTTTCATTAGAGACGGTCTACATTGATTGTTGTTGTTGGACCCCAAACCTGTTTTAATTATTTTGAGGCATGATTTTTAATTTTGTGGTCTTGTAAGATTAGTGAATTGAATTTGAGTTATGCTAAGGCTAGTATTAAATCAAGTTTGATTAAAGTTTGGCTTAAAGTATGA
>JANZLH020000409.1:588642-598715 GCA_026770325.2 Erythroxylum fimbriatum
ACGAAAACAATTAAACCCAAGGAGTCTCACGAACTACATGCATCAAACGTAAAGTACCCTGACTAGATTAAAAACTAGCTACAAATAATACTAGTCTCTATCAATTAAAACTGAAGTTAACAATTAAAATAAAAATTAAATCTCACTGAATAATAAAACTCAGCACTGTCGTCCCTCAAGCTGCCGTATTTCCACTCAAACTCAAGCTCCAAACTCTTCTGCGTCAATCCTCAATGAATTCGTTCTCTCCTTATGTGCTGCCGCAATCGTTGACTCTTCTCTGATTCTCCAAAGCTTAAGGCTACGTCTACTTCTTTCTATTTTTTATTCTCTCTCAATTGCTTTTTCGTGTAATCTCCTTCTTTCCCCAAGTTGCCGGCGCCCTCTCCTATAATAGTCACCTAGGTTTTTGTGTCATGTGGGCCCCCCTTCAATTCTCCAGCCCACTCCTCTTTTAAATCCCCTTTCATGCTGGCCCTTTGTATGTTAATTCTCCCAAAAGATTGCCGTCAACTCCTAAAGCTTAGCTGCCTAGGTTTTTTTGTTTTCTTCTTTTAATGATGTGGGCCCTATGTCAATTAATGCTTCAGCCCACTCACCCTTTCTTCTAATTTCAAAACCAGCCCATCTTTTGTCCATTTAATCTTTCAATAATCTGCTGCTCCTTCCTTATTATGCCGTCTGGTCTTGTTTTGCAAATTTAATTTGCTCTTTTTCTTTGTACTTTCAAATTGCACCACTTTGTGTTTTGACACCTAAAACAGACAAAGATATAAATTATCAAAGAAACACAAACAAGGCATCACAAAAGCCTACCAAAAGAACATAAAACACAAATAATTAATATGACAAAATGCAAGTTATCACATGGTATGTTAGAAAATATATTTAATCAGATAATTATTCATTATCAAATTGAAAAGCCAATTTTAATCTTATATGGGGTAATAAATTATAAAGATTTTAATGTTGAGTTTTTTTTAATTTTTAATTAAGTATTTAGCTTTTAAAAACTTAGATAACTCACTTGAAAAATTATTTCTATTAATATTTTGTTGATGTAATTAATGGAAAAATATATAGATTGATATTTGAAAAAATTGACATAATATCTTTTTTCACATAATTTTTAAATATCAAACAACTGATCCATTTCGAATATATAACCACAATTTGTTTGTTCTATTACGTAACTCTTCTAAATGTCAGTTTTTACTTATTCCCTAAACTACATTTTAGCTAAAAACAGCTGTTTTTGAAGCAAATTGTTTAATTTTAAAATTTTAAAATTTAATAAAAAACTTTAAATATTAAATAAAAATACTATAATTCTCTTCAATGAAATAAAATTACAAAAGAAAAGTTATATTTTAAAAAAGAAATATATTTAAATTAAATAATAAAAAATCATTTAACATGTATTTAAAAAATATTATTAATTGTCAATTACTAAATTAATTATTATATCTCTTTAATATGAAAACAAATTAACTATAAAAATATTCAAAAATTAATAAAAACTTAATTACAGTCATTACTAAATTAATTAATGTATATCTTTAATATGAAAATAAATTAATTATAAAAATTCAAAAATTACTAAAACCTTAAGTTACGGTCGTATCGTGAAGCAATCTGACCACTGAACTAGGTAGCAGCTGTTAGTGTTTAACTGCCAAAGTTGTCAGTTCCCAACTAATTGGGTCTTTCAGAAAATTGACCTACGTATGATATGGGCCGTTCTACTAAGACTCAAACTCTCTTTCTGCTCACAACTTAAAAGAATGGTCTTGATCTGCTAAGTTTCCGCCCCAATAATAGCCCGATTCAACTTCTGCGTCTATACGCAGACGGTCACTAGCGCAAACCATACAACTTTGAGTGCAGTAATTGTTCATTATCATAAAATTTTTTCATTATAAAACAAAATTTTCTTTATTAGTAACTACTAATGATATAATTAATCCTTATATGAAATGATATGACAGCCTTTATTCTTTGCAACATTTGATACGAAAAAAATGGAAAAAAAGTCAAAATTTATGATGCATTTTTCTGTTAAGTTAAGAAGACTTCACTTCACTATTAATTTTGATGACAATCAAATAATAATAATCCTAGAAATGTGTGAACTGTTTTGATGAGTTTGTTAAGTGCGCAGAAAAATATAAGTGACACAAATCGTCAACTTAAGACGATACATAGTCAACCCCAGAAGATACGTGGTCAAACCCAAACGATACTTCAAACTACAGACGGTCAACACAAGAAGATCAAGACGGTCAACATAAGAAGATACAGATGGTCAACACAAGAAGATGCAAAAGGTCAACACCAGATGAAAGCGCGACACCAGACGAAGCGCAATAATAGAAGAAACATAGTACCAGATGATGCAAATGAAAAAGATTCTAGAACGTCAGTCAGTTACTTAGTTGGAGTTAGTTACAGGACTCAACTAATAACGGTTTCTAGAAGATTTAAGAAGTAGATTTCTCAAGAAGACAGTTAAAGTTTTAGGCTATAAATACTAGGTATAGTCGTAAACAAAAAATAACGTTTTTACAACAACATACAATACAATATCTTTCCAGAGAAACTCTGTATTTACAGTACAATACTTAGAGAAACTCTGTATTCAAGTGCGAAAGAAAGAGAACAAACACATCTGTAACGTGAAGCTCAAACAATATCTTTCCAGAGAAAGAAAGGCTGGAGCCTGGAGAGGCTAAGAAAGCAGATAAAGAATACTTTGTGAGAAAGACCTGAAGAGGCTCTGCAAGTGTAGAAAGAATACTTGTAATGTTGAAGAGTATAGTGAAATCTTAGACAAACTCTGAGGACTTGACGTAACCCAAGGTTAAGAGTGAACCAGTATAAAATCACAGCGTCTATTCTCTAACCCTTATCTTTTAATTTTCTTGTTGATTAGAAGTGTAGATAATAATTTGTTTGCAATTGCATTACTCATCGACTTAAGAGAATTGTTTTTGTGATCATCTGAATTTGCAAAAAATTCAAGAAATTTTTTAAAGATTAATATCTCCAAAGATCTTACACAATTCAACCACCCTTCTTATGTATTCTATATATTTTACGTGATTTCTATATTAACAAGTGATTTACTTCACTTTCCCTTTTATTTTTCTAATTCAATATAACGCTGAACATGACCTATATCAGTTGTCTTCTGTAACATAAAATCTTGGAATTTTGAAAGCTCCAAGTACTAGGTGCTTCATCCAATGACTTGAGGAAGGAAACCTTTTATCTTCTGTAACTAGTTTATGTACGTTATGTGGAGATGCATGAGATTATGTTGGCATTCCTTACATGCAGGTACTCTCAGGTTGTTTGCAGTAAATGATTGATTTTTTAACCTTGTTAATAGATAATGCTATCTCGTTATTTGAGCACAGATCTGAGTAAAGATAGTTGTGAAGAATGTATAAGAAGATGTGTTATTGCTTTTTTTGTGTATTTGTGAAAGGCCTGTGAGTCTTTATATACAAGTAAAAACATAATCAAAAAGAGATTTACAGAGAATACTACAACTCATATTTTGATCTAGTTTGATGCAAGCTTATCTAAAGAGATTGAATTGTAATCTTATCTAAAACTATTGAATTGTTAAGATACATGTAAATCAAATGTTATCAGCCTCCTTCAAGCTTATGATGTGTAGTAATTGTGAGTTTATGACGAAGACGTTGAAATGTTGAAGAGGATAAAGGCTTGGTCATAACATCAACAATTTGAAGAGTATATGCAATGTGTCTAATGGAGGGTGCTTTGTTAGCCACTAAGTCACGAACAAAATGTATATCAATTTCAATGTGCTTGGTACGAGTATTAGTGATTGGGACAGAAGCAAAGAATGTAGCACCAAGACTATCACACCAGAGAGTGGGCATAACTTTACAGAAACTAATGTCCTTTAGAAGAGAAGTAATCCACCAAAGTTACATTACGACTAGAGCAATGATTCGATATTCAACTTCAGTAGTAGATTTGACAACAGTATTTTGGCTCTTAGCACTCCAAGAGATTAAATTAGGTCCAAGATAGATGCAATATCTAGAAGTAGAGTGACGATCGTCAGGACAACCAACCCAATGAGCGTCACAGTAGGCATTTAATTGTAGTGAGGATGATATGAGAAAGTGAATGCTGTGGGATGATGTCGAACGAAGATAACAGGGAATCCGTTTAATTGCAGTCCAATGGACATCAGTAGGGCAATGTAAAAATTGGGATACCTTATTGATAGTAAATTGAATGTCATGGCAAGTAAGGAATAGATATTGAAGAGCACCAAGAGTGCTTTGATACTCAGATGGATCAGAAAGGGGTGTGTCATAATTTTTGGATAAAGGAAGAGACGTAATGATCGAAGTGTGAACATGTTTGGAATGATCAAGACCTATTTAAAGAAGAAGATCATTGGTGCATTTGGTTTGGGTAAGAAGAATACCTGTGAAAGTGGAAGTGGCTTCAAGGCCAAGAAAATGATGCAGCGGGCGTAAGCCTTTAATGGAGAAAGTAGTATGAAGATTTTGGATAAGGGTGGAAATGAAGGATGGAGACGATCCTGTAACCTAAAATCATCCACATAAACTAAGACAAATGTGATATAAGATGTGGTGGTATTAATAAAGAGAGAAGGGTCAAATTTGGAGGAAGAAAAGTTTAGGTTAAGAAGTTTCTGATTTAGACTTTGAAACCAAGCTCTAGAAGTTTGCTTGAGACCATACAAGGCTTTGAAAACATGATATACATGATTAGGATAGTAAGGATCTTGAAAACCAAGTGGTTGGGACATAAAGACTTGTTTATGAAGATGAACATAAAGGAAGGTGTTATTAACATCAAGTTGACGGATTGACCAATTTTTAGAAAGAGCAATGGTAAGGATGAGCCAAATGGTGGTGGGTTTAACAACAAGGCTGAAGGTGTCATTGTAGTCTATACCAGAAGCTTGGTGAAAATATTTGGCAACTAAACTAGCTTTATAGCAATGAATAGTGCCATCAGGATTTTGTTTACCCATTTACAACCAACAAGGTTAGCATTTGGTGGAGGAGGAACAAGATTCCAAGTATCAATGTGATAGAGAGCAATGAACTCATCAAGCATAGCTTGACGCCAGTGAGGAATTTATTTACATGGGTAAAGAAAGTAGGGTCAGTAGAAGATTTGGTAAGCATGGAGTAGGTGATGTAGTCAAAAAATGATTGGGGAGTATGAGTTTGATCATGAGTCCGTGTAACCATTAGATGGGAAGATTGTGTTTGGTGAGGTAGTGGAGAGGGTACAGAGAGTAGTGATAAAGGAGATGGAGGTGGTGGAGTAAAAGGTAGGTGAAGTAATCAGAGAATAATGGGTCAGGATGTAGATGATGTCGGTAGAGAGTGAGCATAAAGAAAATCACTTTCAAGCAAACGAACATAGTGAGAAATATAAAGTTTGGATATTTGAGGATCAAAACAACACTAGCCTTTACACTGAGAACAATATCCAAGGAAGACACATGGAGTGAATTTGGTTGTAAGTTTATCAGGGCGAGTGGACCCAAGAAAGAGAAAGCAGATGCATCCAAAAACTCGTAAATTAGAGATATTTGGTGGGTAGTGAATAGTAATTTATGAGGGGAGTTGTTATTGAGAATTGGAGTAGGTAAGAGATTGATAAGGTAGATAGTAGTAAAGAAATCTTCAAACCAAAACACTTTGGGAAGAGAGGCGTGAAGAAGAAGGGTTAGACTTGTTTCAATAATGTGACAAATTTTGCATTCAGCAAGGCCATTTTGTTAAGGAGAGTAGGGAAAATAAATGTAGTGACTGATGCCATTTGTGGTAAGAAATTGGGCAAAGGCGTCTTTGATGAGTTCAAGGGCTCTATCATATTGAAATTGCTTGATATGAGAGGATAATAATTTTTCAATTATAGTTTTGAAAGTTTGAAAAATGTGTAGAGCATGAGATTTGTGAACAAAGGGAAAACTCCAAGTGTAATAAAATCATCAATGAAAATAATAAAATAACAAGAATAAAAAAATGAATAAGATGGGGAAGGATACCAAATATCACAATGAATAAGTTGTAAAGAGGTGGTGGAAAGATGAGAAGAATGTGAAATGGGAAGACGGACACTTTTTCCTAAAAAACAAGAAGTATAAGGAGTTATCATATTTGAACTAGTATTTAAAGACCTAAATTACTTAGAAAGTGTTAAACGACACGGATGACCAAGACGTTGATACCAAAGATTGAGAGAAGCCGGAGTAGCTGTGTAAGCGATAAGATGTTAGAAATGCAGTGGAATCTTCATAAGATAGAGATTATTATGGATGAAACGCTCGAGGAGTTGTATTTTGATTTGACTGTCCTTCATAACATAACCAAAGGAATTAAATTCAATGAGACAGGAATTATCAGTCACAAATTTAGCAACAGATAATAGATTTGTAGTGAGATGCAGAACTACTAAAAAAATTACGAAGACAAAGTGGACGAATTTGTGTGGTGAATGTAATAAGACTGGTAGAGGAAATAGGAAGAGTGTTACCATTACTGACAACAACTTAGTTGGAGCCATCATATGGAGTTATAGAATCCACAAGATGAGGGTCAGGTGTTACATGAGCAATAGCACCAGTGTCAAGTAACTAAGGTCATTCCTTATATTTTATAGACCCTGAGCGAGGTAAAAAAAAGGCCCTAATAAATTGACAATATATAAATATGTAAACATATTTTTATTATTACAATTTAATATACATACATAAGTGACTTAATTTATAAGTTCGCATACTCAAATAATTTTTATTATATTTTATTAAAATTTTTAGTAAATTTAATATTATGTTAGTTTAAATAAACATAAATAACATAAAAAATAAATTTTGTAACACTTAAATAATAATATACTAACAAATAATACTTTTTTTAGAACAAAATAACTAAAATGACAAAGTCAATAACTAATTTATTTACTTATATATTTTTGAAGTGAGTTATTTGTTTATTGCAACTTATTAAAGAACCTAAAGAGTGTTAACATGTAAATTAAATAAACTTCAATTTTATATATAATAAATTTAGAGATTTATTGCACTAAAAAAAGAGCTGTAAGTAGATAAACCACAAGTGTTGCAATAAATTATCACTCAAATATTCAAATATTTAGTAAGTTAAAAATATATTAAAAAAAGTCAAAGACTTTACTTTTTAAATTATCACTCTAAACTCAAAAGTCAGAACTATGAAAATCTTTTGCTGTTAATTTTTTAGTTGAATTTTTTAGATTCATATGTTGATGAAAATAAAAAAATTGAGTATAAGAAACACACCCAAATACTTCAAAAGAACAGAAGAAGTTAACGGTAATTTGAAAGTTAACGTTAACTTTGAACATAGAGTTGAAAAATAGTCAGATGGATCTGTTAACATAAAAAGAGATTTTTTCCCAAAAAAAACATTAAATGAGATTGACAGAATGATGAAGAGATTGAGTGTAGGCCTCATAGCAAGAGATGTCAAAAAAGATAAAAAGAGATTGTGAGTGCTGCACGGCAAGTGAGATGTCAAAAACTTTGTATATTTCACTTCTCTCTAACAACTATTCAAATAAATGAAATTATGGAACCGTAGGAATAAAATTAAGAGGGTCCCCTATTAACTTCCTAGGTCCGGACTAACCATTCAACAGTATTATTGGAGTGAAAACGTGGAGTATCATTAGGGTCATTAATGTCCATAGTTAAAAAGGCAGAGTTAAGGGAATTAAAATCAGGAGAAAGCCTAAATGGGTGATTCCGAAACTCGGAATATTGAAAACGACAATGGGCCTTAATGTGACCTCACTTCCAATATATCTAGCATTGAGTGGGTAGTTTATTAAAATTTAGTATGGGCTGGGTGTGTTGTAGTGATTGATAAGGCTTGCAATTGGGCTTATAGGTATTGGGTTGGGTGTGTTGGGGTAGGTTATTGGGTGGCTATGTGTTTGTGGAACCCACCTAGCCCACCAGTCATTAGGGTTATTAGACTTATGCCTACAAAAGTTGCGCTTGCTAACAAATTGTGAGCTGCCACCAAAGGAGTTGCGATTCCAAGGGAGACGTAAGGAGCATCCCGAGCTGCCACTGGAGTGAGCCACCAGAAGAGTTGCATAAGTGGAGTTTGAGGAATGATAGGACAGAAGACGTTGCTCGTTGATGAGAAGGCAAGCACGAATATCCGAAAATGTGAGGAGAGAGTCGTGATGCTTTATTGTTGTGACAAAAGATTCATGCTCCGTCTCTGATTTTTTGAACACTGTCTCCACCGCCGAGGAACTCGCGGCGATCGGCGACCATATCTCCGATGGTGATCTCATTCTACTTACTCTGAATGGTCGCTTGAGCGTGTGAAGCTTGTGATGAAGGAGCGATTGTTGGGACGAGGATTGCTAGAGAAAATGTCGTTCAAGGACGAGCCAAAAATCATGAGCAGTATGACACCTGAGAGCCAGATGAGCATGTTAGAATGTTGGACCAACGAATTAAACCAAGTCCAGTTTGTAATATTGACAAGCCCAACAATGATTCCAAGCCCATTCGGTTGAGAATGGTTCAACTCTCATCTACAGCTCACAAAGCTAAAACGACACCTGTACACTAGTTGATTAGCTTCTGCTATAGCTGCTTTCCAACTGTAGCTATTAACAACATTACCAGCTGTCATCATTGAGGCCATTAGATTCTAAAAAATTGTATTCAATGGTTAGATTGGAATCATTCATTATGTATATATACATTACCCAATCAATAAGAAAATCGTTGAAAAAATTTATACAAACAGTTCCATACGGTTCTTACATGGTATCAGAGCCTAACCGACTCATCGTCATCTAATTGTTGTCGTCATGGCTACTGGGTCTTCTTTTTCTTCCACTGATCATGGTTCTAGCACTGTCCTCAATTCTTCCTCCATTGAATTCTCTACCCTAGCCAAGACACTAAATTTTAACCTTCCTTTGAAAATCGATCAGCACAATTATCTCAACTGGCATCCTCAGATCCTTGTAGTTGTACGCACACTAGATCTAGAAGCTTATATTTCACCGGATCATGCTTCTCCACCTCCGTTTGTTATTTCTTTTACAGAAAATACAGCTGATCCTATTTCTACTCCTAATCCTGCTTATAAAGCTTGCGTTCGAGTAGATCAGCTTCTTCTTTGCTGGCTTCTCACCACCATTGGTGACACTGTTATTGGCCAAGTTAATCATGCTAGCTCTTCCAAGGAGCTTTGGCAGATACCTGTTAGCCTATATGCGCAGACTTCACTTGTTAAAGTCTTGTAGCTCAAGCAAAAATTATCATCTCTTCAAAAAGGAGCTTTAACCATCTCTGATTATATACAGCAAGTGAAGTCTATTGAGGATTCACTTAAGTTTGCTAGTCATGCTGTGACAAAGCAAGAATTGATTCTTAGTGCTCTCAGTGGTTTAGGCAGTAAATATGACTCTGTGGTTGTACTCCTAACTGGATCTATGGGTGTTTCTTCTCTTCAAGATGTTCTTTACACCTTAATGATGCATGAGACCAGGCTTGAACAACAACAAGCTATCTCTCATATTGCTGTGTCCTCTGCATTTGCTAACTTAACAACATACTCTCCTCAATCTACTCGCACTTCAAATTCTGTTCAAGGATCCTATAGAGGCCGAGGAAATAGAGGACGAGGGGGTAGAAACAAGCTGCATTGTCAATTATGCCAGAAACCAGGGCATGAGACATTAAAATGCTACAAGCATTTTGACATTCACTGATAAGGAAATCGATCTAATCAACCTTCCCAGCAAATAAATAACACTTCTCAACAGACATATCTGACTCATCATTCAGTTGCTACTTCACCAAATTGTTGGACCCCGAATTTTAAGTGAAATTTAGAAAATAAGAAATGATGTAAAATAAGTGTTTTAAACATGTATTGTGAAATAGATGTCTGTATGCTTTAAGGAAATTATAAGAAAAGAATTATGAGTTTCGATGTATTTGATAATTGTGGAGATTTGTATGGTTT
>JANZLH020000409.1:598815-619937 GCA_026770325.2 Erythroxylum fimbriatum
CTACTCAGTATCCAATCAATGTGCTGCTTTTCTTTCTGAATCAAATGTGAATGTGTGGCATGCTCGTTTAGGGCATCTTAATACTACTGTATTACAACACACTTTGCAATCAATGAAACTCAAATTTAGTCCTAAATCCATCAGTTTCTGCGACTCTTGTCAATACGGAAAACACCATAAATTACCATTTCAAACACACCATATATCTGTCACTGATCCTTTGGGAATAATCTACACCGATGTTTGGGGTCCAAGTCCCTATCCTTCAACGAATGCTCATAGATACTATTTGGTATTTGTTGATGCTTTGTCTCGGTTCACATGGATCTATCCTATGAAACACAAATTAGAAACCATGGGCATGTTTAAACAATTTAAATCTCTTGTTGAACTCCAACTCAACCACAAAATCAAATCCCTACACAACGATATGGGAGGGGAATTCATAATGCTATTACCATTTCTTGATGAACATGGCATTAACACCAGATTTAGCTGTAAATATACCTATCAACAAAATGGGATTTCTGAAAGAAAGCATTGTCATATAACTGAGATTGGTCTTACACTACTATCTCATGCTAAATTACCTCTAACCTTCTGGCTTGAGGCTTTCCAAATAGCAACATATCTAATCAATAATCTACCCACTCCAGTTCTACAAAACCTATCACCATTTCAAAAATTATTTCACAAACAGCCTAAGTATGATCACCTAAGAATATTTGGATGCATATGCTTTCCCTTTTTACGATTCTACAACAAACACAAGCTAGACTTTCACACCAGCAAATGTGTGTTCCTTGGCTATAATCCTTATCATAAAAGCTATAATGCTTGCACTCATCTGGCCATATATACATCTCCAAACATGTCACATTCAATTAATATGAGTTTCCCTACTCATCCCTATTCCACAACCAATCCAATCCACACACAATCCATCCTAGCCTTCCTATTTCCACATTAACTGATACTCTACAAGTAATTACTAGGCAGTCTCGCATCATGGAACCTATCCTGCAATCTTCTTCTTCAGGTACAACAACTCAGGTACATAACTCTAATCCTATTCATTCTTCACCACTATTTGGTTCTCTTAACCCTCCTGCTCCACTATGTATCTGAAACTTACATCCCATGCAAACAAGAGCTAAAAATGGTATTTTTAAACTAAAGATCTATCAATCATCTCTCACATCTACCATAACATCTGAACCAAAATCAACTGCTATTGCTCTCATAGATCCTATATGGAAAGAGGCCATGCCTTCAGAAATTCAAGCTCTACAATGCAATAAAACTTGGTCTCTAGTTCCCTTTCAGTCTTATATGAAGATTTTGGGCACTAAATGGGTGTTTCGAATCAAGTACGATTCTAACAGTGAAATCAACAAATACAAGGCCCGATTTGTGGCTAAAGGATTCAATCAAACTTCAGGCCTTGATTTTACAAAGACTTTCAGCCCTGTGATAAAATCTTCAACCATTAAAATGGCCCTATCTCTAGCTGTTTCACAAAATTAGGATATACAGCAAGTAGACGTCAACCACGCATTTCTTAATGGCCATTTAAACGAGGAAATTTATATTAATCAAGTAAAAGGATTTGTGGATCAACAATTTCCTCACCATGTCTGCAGATTAAATAAGGCCCTCTATGGTCTTAAACAAGCTCCACGAGCTTAGTATACTACTAAAAAATCTACTCTTCTACATTGGGGATTTCATAACTCCAAATCTGATACTTCCCGATTCTATAGGAAACTTCATAGCTCCTTCTTACTACTACTGATCTACGTTGACGACATCTTAATCACAGGGAATTTAACTTCAAAAATTCAATCGATCATCAAGCAACTCAACAATAAATTTGCTCTCAAAACCCTAGGCAGTATAAATCACTTCCTTGGTTTCGAAGCTTACAGAAATGAAAATATTTTGTACCTATCGCAAAGGCAGTACACAGTGGATCTTCTTGCTCGTACCAACATGTCCAATTGCACACCATGCTATACTCCAATAGCTCTTGGTTCCAAGTTGTCGGCTCTTAAGGGTTCCCCTTTTGTGCATCCAACTCTGTACAGAAGCATTATTGGAGTGTTACAATATCTATGTCTAGTAACGAAGCCAGAAGTTTAAGATAGGAGGACCCAAATATTTAATTTTTTAAAATCTTGGGAGGCCCAGTGTATTAATGGTCTCCAAATAGTTCCGTCCTTGTGTATATATATATATATATATATATATTAAAAATACAAATATTTAATTTTTAAAATGTTGGGAGGCCCAGTGCACCATGGCCCCCCACGTAGCTCCGTCTATGTCTATGTCACACCGTACTAGATGTCAATTATACCGTAAATCGATTGAGTCAATTTCTCTCAAACCCTCTTGATTCTCACTGGGTTGCTTGCAAGCATGTCTTACGATATCTAAAAAGCACATTAGGGTTTGCTCTCTTATTTCGTCCATGGCCCAATCCTTTCTCTCTCAAAGCATACAGTGACTCTGACTGGGCAGGAAATCCAAACAATAGGAAGTCCACTACTGGCGGTTGTGTCTTCTTAGGGGGTAATCTGATATTCTGGACTTCAAAGAAGCAAACCACTGTCTCTCGCTCAAGCACCGAAGCTGAGTACAGGGCACTTGCTCAAATCTCGATGGAGGTATTATGGCTTCACTCTCTACTTAAGGAGCTGGGTTTTAATCTCAAACAAACACCAATTATCTGGTGTGACAACAATGGAGCTAGGTCTCTTGCCCTAAATCCAGTGTTTCATGCCCAAACAAAACATATCGAAGTTGATGTTCATTTCATACGTGACAAAATCAAAAAAGAAGAATTAGATGTGAGATATATGTCAACACAGAAAATCAATTAGCAGACTTACTCACAAAGCCTCTCACGGTGGTCCGATCGTCGACGCTCATCTCCAAGCTCAACATTGATGTTCATCCTCATTTTCACTTGACAGGGAATGTTGGAGTGTTGGACCAACGAATTAAACCAAGTCCAGTCTGTAATATTGACTAGCCCAACAATGATTCCAGGCCCATTCAGTTGAGGATGGTTCAACTCTCATCTGCAGCTCTCAAAGCTAAAACTGCACCTGCACACTAATTGATTAGCCCCTGCTATAACTGCTTTCCAGTTGTAGCTACTGACAACATTACCAGCTGTCATCATTGAGGCCATTAGATTCTAACAGATTGTATTCAATGGTATATATGCATTACTCAATCAATAAGAAAATCGTTGAAAACATTTATACAAACAATTCCATATGGTTCTAACAGAGTAGTAGAGTTAGAGAGAAATGTGGTGAGATAGCAGTATATTAGGTGGTCATATTTCTGCCATTTAACAAATTTTGGAGATGTGGTATCGGCATTCGGATGTTTTGTTAGGAAGAGGAGAGTATGTCAACGTAGCCAAAGGTTGTAAGAACAACTTGAACCTGATTTCACCAAACCAGGTAATTTGTTGTGTCGAGAGGTTTGGTAAGAAAATTTGTCAATTGATTGATGGGTAGAATTGAAGTTGTGTGATCATCCATGGCTATTTGTGGAGAGTTCTTGGATTGGTGTAGTGAGATGTGGACAAATGTGTGTGAATGTGTGGTTCTATAGTGGTGTGTAGTTGAGTTTGTAATTGACCAGACTTTGTGGATGATTTAAGCGAGTATATGTGTGTGTGTGTGTGTTGTTGTGAAGATGTGTAAGTGATCAAAGTTTTGGGAAGTTCAAGCTAATATGTGTTGAAGTATGTTATGTGGAGAGTTGTAGGTGTGCTGAGTTTGTGAATGGTCAAACTGGTGTAAGATGGGCTGCCAAAAATAAAAATTAGGAGAGGCTGAGTGTTGGCTTTGATACAATAAAGAGAGTTGTGAAGAATGTATAAGAAGATGTGTTATTGCTTTAGTTTTGTATTTGAGAAAGGCCTTTGAGCTTTTATATACAAGTAAAAACAAAATCAAAAAGAGATTTACAGAAAGTATTATAGCTAATATTATGATCTAGTTTAATTTAAGCTTATCTACAAAGATTGAATTGTGATCTTATCTAAAAATATTGAATTGTTAAGATACATGTAAATCAAACATTATCATTGACGATGCCAAAGAGCTAGGCTTGATCGGCATCAGTGATTCAACTTTGTTATAAACGAAATGAGGACAAAAGAATAAATATTGTTTTTAAGAAATTTTAATTTTTTCCGGTTTCTCTTATTATTTGAAAACTTATATATCTTCTCTCTAGCAAGTACTTTTTTACCTCTACCCTTATCTCCCATAGTCAAATCATCTGGTTGACAGTTAGCTAATTATGTGGTTGAAGCATTAGGCATGTACAAAATGAAGAGAACTTCTAATGGTCCATTAGAGACACAGCATATGAAGCTGGTGGGGGGTTATTGCTCCAACACTTCCCAACTCTTGGTCCCCCACCACCCGATCACTTATCCTTATACCCATCATTCATAAGATATATGCATCAACTCCTTAGTTTTTTACTGTTCTCATAATAATATATATATCTTCGCAATACATTGGGGCCTAAGTCCTCGGCACTATATCCTTCTATATCGAGGTGATGTGATCTTGTCTCTTAATATAAAGTTTTTTTCAAGTGAGTTTATTGAATGCCACCAAGTTGAGTTGGAAGGCGGTACTAAATGTTCTTTTTCTGACCATAGTTGCGAAACTCTTAAGGAGATCATAGAATATGCCAACTCCTTGGTTTTTACTAGGTTATTTATTGAATTGGCATGTTCCATGTTATGTTCATGAGTTTGAATTCAATTGAGAGTTAGAAGAGAAGTAATCTTTAACATGAATCTCTCTGTTCAAATTGACGTGTAAAAGGATTTAATCTCCACTGGCGTACAAGTTATTCGAAGATTCCCTAAACAAAAGATACAAAATATATATAGGTATTGTGGATGGGGCATGGCTGAGATTATCTCCTATATAGCATGCGATACTGTGTATTGGTACTACATAGTAAATGTTATCTTAAGAGGCAGGTTGTGATTTGCAGTGTGAGAGTTGGGTTTGCTGAGATGGGTAACAAGGTTGGTGTGACTGTTCTCTGCTGTCCTAGTTAGTTTGGCACACATTGTCGGTGGGTCACCCCATAACCCTTCTCTAACCTTATCCGTGCTGGTACCTTTCTTACTGAAACAAAGATATGCTCTGCAAATCACGCCTGTCCTCTATAATTCTATAGGTTATATGTCTTTTCCTCTTTTTAAGAGAATATGAATCATGTGATGAATTGTTCTGATATAACTTGAAAATACATTGAAATGTAATCTTTCTGGTATAACTTGAAAGGGAAGAAATGTGACAGTATACTACCCTTTTGCTTAGCCATTTAAGGGATTCAAAACCAAGCCTTTTACACAAAAGCCTCTACCATAACTTATTGCAACCATCTACTATGTTTCAGAAGAAGAAAGAAGACAACAGCCAGGCAGACTTGCACATGCATTTATAGACACACTATAACTAATTGGGGTTGGGGATAATGTAATTTGGTTTTACTTAACTAATTGGAGTGGCTTGGTTGATCAAAGGTTTGGTCTTTTAAATGTTTCCTTTTAGCAACTGCAATACCTAACAAAGTATCTCCACCGAACATGAAAGGCTATAATCCCAACGGAACCCCGTTCAACCTTCTCCATTTCCTGTTCACACGGACATTCCCACATGCCACTCTATGTCGCTGGGGACCATTGCCCACTGGCCACTGCTATTGTTTATGGTCTACATTCCTTTGTGAATTACTCGGTTCTCTTGTTTCTCTCTACTATATGCTTTTTCTCTCTTATCTCTATGTAAATGTATCTGTATCCGTAGCCATCTTTGCATTTATTTCAGACTAAGATAGACTCATCTGCTCTTATCACTACCCTACAGTACTTTGGATCACAGATTCACAGAAGGTTACAAACCAACTGTTACTTTGCTAGCATATAATGTATATCTCACACTAGCAAAGTTGGAGGATTGAGATGTTGATATGTTTAAGGGTATAGTCTTTTAGGACATTCGGTTGCTTCCTTGAACTAATGATGTCTCAAAAACACGCCTTTCGTATGGACGTGACAGTGCAAGAGATATACCAAGCGAGGCTCAAGTGGCTGTACCAGCAACAGCATGGCTACTTGAACCAAAACAGCTCCTCTGAATCAAGCTTACTGCCTCAGTTTGGAGGTATCTTTGATCACACTTCAGTAGTTGGAGGTACTGTTGATTGGAAGAAAAAGCATGAAACGTGTGGCAATGGGGACTCGATGAATTATGCCAATTTGTCATTAGCTTCCACGAATTTGCTTGCTAAAGAAATGGAGTTGATGCAAACTGAAGGAGCGCTACATTCTCTTGAGAGTGATCGTGGCTTATCAAGGACATCTAGTTACCAGATAGGAGCTGTAGAGGCAGCAAACATGGAAGAAGAGGCGATAGGCAATACCATAATTTTCTTGGAGCAGATGCAAACCAGAGCCGAGAGTGACAGTTCAAATAAGAGGAAATCAGGGGTATGTTTTTCTCATTCCAAATTCATTCACTAAATTTTCAAATCGTTTAAAGGAGAGCAATGAGAATTTGTTAACACGATAGAGAAGACTAAAACAGTTAGTAGCACTCAGAGAAGAAACATAATAACAGGAAGTTTTATATATGCTACTACGAATTCGTTGAAATAACATAATCATTATCATCAACTTCTTCATTTCTGATTGCTAGAAACTTGCAACATCGGTTCTTGAAATTTCACGAAGTAACTAATATTTTATGAAGGCAGATGTGCGAGATTTTGATTGAAATTGTAAGTCACAGCCATCCTTTTGAATATTTTTGTGTCTAGTCTGTTGCAGCAGAAGAATGTAAAGAGAAGAGGACTAGAAGTGAAGTGGAAGTGGAGTCCAAAGTCAAACACAAGAGCACTACAGAAACTACTGCAGATTCTTCAAAGAAAGATCAGAAGATTTCAGTGGTCCAAAAGCCAGATTACATACATGTGCGGGCACGTCGTGGCCAGGCCACTGACAGTCACAGCTTAGCAGAACGAGTGAGCCGCAAAGTTTCCAATTATAAGAATTAATGCGTACATGTACTCATAACACTTGCAACAAATTTTGGTGGCCTAGACTGATTTTTGTCCCTAATTTGTAGGCCAGGAGGGAAAAGATAAGTAAGAAAATGAAATGCCTGCAAGATCTAGTCCCTGGGTGCAATAAAATAACCGGAAGGGCAGGAATGCTAGATGAAATTATCAATTATGTTCAATCTCTTCAGAGACAAGTTGAGGTAACCAGAGGTTCCTGCTTTGTTAAGCATTTTTCTTCATAAATTAGTTCTGAAAACATATCTAACAGGTTCTCAATTCACTTGCAGTTCTTGTCAATGAAACTGGCTGCTGTAAATCCGAGAGTAGAGTGCAACATCAACTTGTCAGGGAAAGAGGTAAATTTCCTCTGAATGGAATCTACTAAAATGGGACGCGAATTACTTTGTCTTAGCACTGACATTTTCTTCTTCGCATCTATGTTATGAAGTTTCCTGCTTACGTGGCAAGTTTTCCAACGCCAAATATGCCATCAACAATTGAAAATTTTCCAGAACTTCAACATAATTCAGTGCACCAAGCAGGCTTAGGAAGTGAACTGGAATTGCTACCACATACTCCTGAGCTAGGTGTTGAAAGAACTAGAAACTTCTCGACATTTGTCAATGATCTACATCTTGACTCGTCCTGCTTTAATGTAATTACTTCTTTTACAGTGACTTGGATTCACCATAGTTTTGATTGTAGTAACCGTAATAATTCCATTTTCAGCATCTACATTGTTTTTGGGATGTTGAGACACAAAACCCTCACAATGTGGAATTCCATCAAGGATGATCAAATGCTTTCCCTTCTCCAAGCTTTTGGAGGTAGCAGTAGCACTAAATATCCTGTTCAAATTTTCTCCTATTCTCCACCCTCAAGCTTGCCTATATTGTTCTCTTTCAGGTTCCAACAGTCGAGTACAGAAGCTGGAGGCCAGATCTACGGTTTTGGCAAATATCACCATGTCAAAAGTTAAAATTCAACGATTCTGCAATCCTGAGAAAGCTTTAGTGAACAATTCATTGTCCTGTCTGTCATCTTATGAGATATCGCAATATCATCACTCTTGTCTGCTAGATTATCGAAATTGTAACAAAATACTTGTTTACTTCTCTATGTTCGCACTATCCAAGGAATTAGGCATTTCTTTTGAGGCTGTTATGTTGAAAACATATGTTTTCACAGAGAGCGACATAAAGGAGAAAGGACCCCATGAAAGAGACCATGAAAAGCTGATAATAACAGCACATGGTACTGAGGGAATATACAGGCCATCTAAGGCAACGTGGGGTGCAGAGAAGAAGGTGATGAATGAGAAAGGAACTGCTTTCTGGAAGAACTTAGGTTATTCATCAGCAAGCCAACTGATTCTGTACTTCCAACCATCGATTACAAAATTTGTCACTAGCTACCCTACGCTTCATATCCCACAAGGACTTTTTGTTCCTACGCTGTTACATTGTTGTCTTATTTTCTCCAAGTCAGGTCACGCAATCTTTCCTTAGATTATAGGAAAACACTTTTTGGCTAGTGGCCAACTGGCCATCACTTAAAATAATATTATTAGTTATATTTTTAAAAATTAGTTGATAGACAATATTATGATTGATATAATTAAGGATAAAAAAGTTAAAAAAAATCCAAAAAATGTTAATCTCTTGCGTTAGAAGCTTACTTGTTCTTACCGTAAGTTTCTTACCATATTACATTGGTTTGTTCATCATTTTCTTTAAACTTATACTTGTTTGTTTTCTGAAAAGTTAAATATTTTATAACTGATCAAAAAGGCTTTAAATGAAAGCTAAAACTATGGATTAGGTAAGCCAAATGTACAAAACAAGTAGCAATATGAAAACTAAGCTGCAGTATTGTGTTTAGTGTTGAAATGAAATGGCCCTTGTGTTTACTCGTAATTCCAACTCTCTGCTTTTTGTTAAGGAGATCCTTTGTGCATCTTCCTTGGTTGTTTGTTCATCTTTGAAAATTCTAGCATTCATTTGTTAATTTCATATGGCATACATATTGATTCCCATGGAATTAACTATTTGTAGTTTCCTCTTTTTGAAGTCGTTCTAATATATCTTGAAAGCGGAGAAGTATTTGGTCTAGAGTTAGGAAAGCTTGTACTATTTCCTGTCCAGCTAGTGTAAGCACATTCAAAGCATAATGTAATGTAAATTCAGCTTGGAGTCTGCAGTTACCTGAACATTGAGGAAACTCAGTCTATTTTTGGTTGCAAATTCATTCCTCAAGCATAACCATAGCGTAAAGGATACCTGGGGGGACTGATGGTGTTCCACACAAGTTTATCCCATCTCAATTCTCTTTCCTTCCTCCTCAGGAATTCTCTACAAGAGTTGTAGGAGAAGATGGTAGTAAAGTGAGCTTAAGACATATCTATCTTCAGATTGTTGGTAAGGATTGTAGAAGTGGGTTATCTCATGTGGATGGTTTGCCCATTAGTTTCCTACCATCCATTCCTGGACTTTTGGAATATGCTTTCACACAGATTTATCATGCGGATAGTGTCCCTCATCCCACTTCCGATTTGTAATATAATTTTACATATATTTATCTCTATTTATTATTGTTATCTCTAATATGTAATCATATTTATGTTATTAACTAAGCAGTACGAAATTATCATACCAAACAACCATTTTTACCTACCATTAGTATTTTTGTTATCCCGCCTAGATTTTCCTACTTGGTCTAAGGTGAACTTCCAATTTTTTATATCACAGTCAACTTTTACTCTTATTAGTTCAGTATACAAATGTCTGCATTAGTTATAATCATTTTGCTATTTAAATTTTTGTGGCATGCATATACATCCATAAGAATTATAAGTGAGAATGTTGTTGTGAGATATGAGATCGATGTTTATCGGTAATATGCAACTAAAATTTTACTAATAGACTTGAGTTTTAAGTTTATTGCTAATTGTTTAGAATGAAATTTGCAATAGTAAGGAGGGAAGGAAAGATTGAAAAGGAGAGAAACATTTGTAGTCCTTATATGCAAGAGCAAAGTTTCAGTATGTGTGTGTGTAAGAGTTGTTATCCCAGTGTGACACTTGGCCAATTGGTGTGAAGTATTTTTCTTTATGTAAAATGGTTTTTTTTTTATAATATGATGTTATATGTAGTATAATCCAATATTATACTTTATGTTATATAATGGTAGGTTTTAAAGAATAATGTGACATCTTTGGTATAATACATAATGAAATAGAGAGTGAAGAGGTTATTTTAGATGTTTGAAATTTATGAGAAGATATTCGATTTGTACCAAAAATATATAAAGTTTCATTGGTGGAGGTTACTATAATAAGAGGAGGGAAAGATAAGAGTGGAGAGTTTAAGAGTAGAACATTTGTTTGTCATTAAGGTTGGTTGCACAAATTATAAGGGTTAAATAAAATGAAACCAATATTAATTAGAAAATTTGGGTGCAATACTTTCAATTGGTTGAAGGTATTTTTACCATAATTAATTCTGAAATGTGCACAATGATCATTTGATTCCATAGAATGTGATGTTTATAAGTCAACATTATATTATGGATAGCCAAGTAAGTTGTAGATTAAAATTGAATGTTAGTTAAAAAATTAGGCAATGCACAAATACATAGATTATTTTTATAAGTGCAATTGGTACAATTGGATTGTCTTAACTATATAGACATTTAAGATGAGTGAGATTTGAAGAAGGAGATATAAAAGTGATATATAAGATGTTCTTTAGAATGAAAAAAAAGTACAATATATTTTTCTATGAAATTGACTATAAAGAGAAAGGATAGATAAGGAATAATTTTTTGGTAAAATACAAAGATTCAAGTAGCTTATGTTGAATTGAGTGATATAGCCACGTTTGATACCAATTTGGTAAACAAATACCAAATGCAATTTGTTCATTTGTTAGTGTAAACCATCACGATCAATCTATATTGTTTGATTGTGTATTATTAGACAATGAGACAAGTGATAGTTTTTGCTAGATTTTCATACATAATTAAGGTATACCCATAACAAATCACCCAACCCTAAAATTACATATGAGTGCAAGAGTATAAGTAACATTATTGAGCCAGTATTCCCTATTTTAATGTATTAGTTATATTCGTGGCAAATATTTAAGAAAGCACTTGAGAAATTTGGTGCCTATATGAGTCATTAAAAAGTTGAAGGATATATTTATAGATATTTGATAGTTTTTTATTTTATTAGAATTTGTAATATGGGTAGAGTGTAGAGCCCATTAACAAGAATTGAGTTTGAGTCAATCATTGCGCAAATAATTAGAACTAATCATTTGGATAGTTGTTCAATAATTGGTGACATAAGGAAAATTGCATGTTGCTCATATTTCCTCTAAAGATCAGCTAGCCGGCCTTCTCACTAAAGATGTCTCCAAGCATCCTTTTCAACAGAATTGCACCAAGCTAGCAGCGCTTGATGGAACCACTATCTTGTGGGGGTGTACTAAGGAAGATATTGTCAAATCCTTATCCAATTAGTTACCATATTTATTATTCAAATTGATGTTATCTTTTTGTTGTAACCAAATCCTACTTTTCTGCAACTATACTTGTATATATATCAAATGTATATGCTGAATACAATCTAACACCTTTTCCCACTTATCCTTTTTATGGTACAACTTTAGTGAGAAGGTCAGCTAGCTGATCTTTAGGGGATATAAGAGCAACACGCAATTTTTCTTGTGCCACCAAGAACAAAATGCACATTTATTTCAATGTGCTTCATTTTAGAGTGATAGACACGATTGGACCAAGTATAAGTGATACCAATATTATCACAATATAAAGCAGGAGTAGAGGTAGGAATCCGCAACTCTTGAATAAGAGATTGGATCCATTGGTTTTAGAGTCGACAGTTGCAACGACTCAATATTTTACCTCAGTAGAAGATCGTGCTACTGATCGTTGACCTAAGCCGAATTCTTGGTAGTGAACTTTACACTCTACCCATATTAAAAATTCTATTATGGTATCAAAGCAAGTTTGGTCCAGATTATTAATTTTTCGGTTGTTCGTCTGGATATTCAGTTCTAGTGGCTCGGTTCGGTTACCACTGCATTTATTTCAAGTAACAAATGGATGTCCAGTCCCAGTTGCACTTGAGGAGAGTGTTAGAGTATCTCATATTGACTAAACATGACAATGTTAAAGGGTTCTAGTCATTTGGATAGTTGGCCATTACCATTTACCTAATATGGTATCAGAGAACTAGTCATTTGGATAGTTGGCCCTTACCATTTAACTAATATAGTATCAGAGCTGGTTTAATCTAGATTATTAATTTCTCGGTTGTACGTCTAGATGTCTAGTCCTAGCGGCCCAGTTTGGTTACCACTACGTTTATTTGATAGTTGGATGTCCAGTCTCAGTTGCACTGGAGGGGGACTGTTAGAGTATCCCATATTGACTAAACATGAAAATGTTAAAGAGCTTATAAATAGTAAGGGCCAACTATTTAAATGATTAGTTCTAGTCATTTTAGCATTGGTTGACACAAACTCACTTCTTGTTAATGGGCTCTACACTCTACCCATATTAAAAATTCTAATATATTTTAAAGTTATTTAGGTTAATTTATTTGAAACTTTTAAAGCATGTTTAATATAGATTATATAATGTTTTCTTATGTTTAGTTTATTATCTTATAGGTGATACTTTTGAGGAGTAAACATGGGATTTAATGTAACTTTCCCAACATTTATCAAATCAGTGATATTTATAGTTATTTAGAAAATAAAAAAGATGGACAACAACTATGTAAAATACATGAGAAGGTAATTCTAACTAAAAAAACAAAAAAAATGAAGAAGTTAATAGAACAAGATAGAACAGGTGTTGAATTGCTTGTAGAATAAGCGCTTGTTTTTCATGAAAGTCTAAGAAGCTAAGAAGTAAAACAAGCTATTGTCAGAGTTGATCAAAGATCGACACCTCTAGAACAAGATCAACATCAGTGTTGGTGCTAGTTCGGGATTAGTTCTTGGACACAACTTATAAGGATATGTGATTTCTCGAATTAAAGCAATCTAGAACTCTATTTTTGTGACCCTAAATATAAAAATATGTATTAAAATTAACTTAGGAGACCTTTAGTAGACTTTTGTTTAGTTTTCATCATTTTTCATTTTTTAAGCATTGGAAGAAGATTAGGGATAAGATTGGGAAAGCCAATGACAACTTATATTAATTCTTTCTTCTATTCTATTTTCTTCTATGTTGAGATTTACTTATTTGTAATTTTCTTTCATTATGGTTAGTGGACAAAAGCCCTATTTAGGTTTAGGTATGCATTTTATAAAGATTATTCAATTATTTACGCATTATTTGATTTTTTGATTGGTTAAATTTATTCTCTTTATTCTTAATGTTGGATTTACAAGTAGCAAACATAAATTCAACTAAATCCAACATTAGGGATTGTATGAAGGACTAATAGGTGAAATATAATTTGTGTACTAGAAGAATAAACACTTTAACAATAAATAATGACATTATCCTAGAATTTATTGATAACTATGTAAATTAACCATGTTTAATGAGTTTGATTAGGTTAAATTACACATAAAGAGATGATAGTTTCCTAATTAGATATACAAGTGTGCCTCGATGGAGGACACAGATACTTTAAGTTAATTGTTATTTTAACTTAAATAATCAAACTTATATGATAATTAGAATTTCCTATAAGTGAAACCTGAAGTCCTAACGTTTGTCTTATTGATGTTTTCTCTTAGTTTATTTCTCTTTTTTTTTCATTAGTTTAGTAATTAAATTCTTTTCATCAATTGTTTACTTTATTTAGTTTATTTATTTAACTAAGATTAATAGATAGTTTCATTAAGCTATCTAAAAATGATTATGTACGCTTATAAATATACACTAAATCAAGTTTTGGGTACTGTTTTCAAGGAACTAAGATCATTATTTTTATTAATTTTAATTTTAATTTTAAATTAGTTTTCTTTTACTTGTTATTTCTTTCGTTTGTTTTAGGTATTTGATGAAATATAGGAGATCTAAAAGTGATAAATTGGATTCCCAACTTCAGTTGGACCCTGAAATTGAATGAACCTATAGACAAAAATGAGCTAGAAGGAGAGTGGAGATGGTTGGTCAACTAGATAATCTAGTTATGAATATAGAGCAGTGGCCATAATGTGTATAAAGGATATACAATTGCTAGTGATTAGTGCAATTCTTTTATGAATTAGACTTAATCAAAGGGAAAAGAACTATAAGCTTAATCAAGTACATATACACTCTTGACCTTTATTAGATCATCTAGTGAAAACACGATCATGTTCATCAATGAATTTTATTCAATGATCCAAACACTTTTATTGAATGACCTCACAGAAGATGAGTTTTAGATGAGGTGCTTCCTATCCTACATAGGAGATTAAGCAAGAACATGGTTTATCTCAATCAAGGTGGAATCTTTTGAGAAGTGGGATTAAGTTTATGGCCCATTCATATTGAGATTCTTCCCTCCATACAAAACCATTGGCTAAGGATGCAAATACAAAGGTTCACACAAAAGGAAGGAAAAGTGTTTTATGAAGCTTAGGAGAGATATAAACCTCTTCTTAGTTAGTGCCCTCATCATTAGTACTCCTCGCAACTGGTGATGTAGTCCTTCTATGAGGGCCTGATTTTGACTTATCAAACTTTAGTAAACAATAAAACTCAAGGAATAATTTACACAAGAACTATCGAGGAGGTTAAAAACCATAGAGACCTTAATAAGAAAATTATTAACCAAAGTGGTAAGGAGAAGTCAAAGGCATCCCTTTCTGAGGTGCAAACATCTTCAGATTTAGCAACACAAGTAGCAGCTTATGAATTATAAAAAGATGATCTTGAATTAAGACATGGGCAATAAGGAGGTATACTAACAATGTAGTTTATATAGCCACCTAGTCTATACATGTATGAATGTCAAGCTTGCCTTGAATTATAATAAGGAAGTAAATCATATGACTGCCTATAGAAGAAAGTAAGGTATGAGGAATGACCCTATTTTTAATATATATAAACTTGGGTAGAGGAATCACCAAAAGTTTTTATAAAAGGAGCGCTGAGCAGCTAGAGAGGGCAGACCTACGAGACCACGTTGGTTCTAAAATATACCTCAATTTGAATAGCCACCGTAAAGTAATGGTTTTAGAGGAGATCCTTAAACACTTTATGTTTACTATAAGTATGAAGACATATAAAGTGTATTAACTTGAAATGTTTGTATAATATAATCATACAAATGGGCCAACTAGCTAAGGTAGTAAGTGAAAAAAGGTTAAGAAATGCTTCCGAGTAACATTAAGGTAAACCTTAAAAACCAAGTGTGTTTCATCATATTAAGGAGAGGCATAACACTTGACTTTAATGTTGCCATAGATAAGGAAGTCATGAGGTCAGGAAGGTATAAAGAAGAGGTAATAAACAAAGGAAATAGAAGCAGATCAGTGTTAATCTTATCTTCATCTAGTGTTAATGTTGATTTGGAGAACAAAGTAGATGGAAGCAGAATGCAACTGATGTTGATTACATTTTTAACCAACATCAGTTACGAACATAGATCTAAGCCATAAATAAAGCCTTATATGTAGCTAATTACATACCTTTAGTACTTAATAAGAAGATAAGTGAGTGTATTTTTAACAAAATTTTGAATGTCTTCAAGAAACTAAATATCTATATATCTTTTATTGAAGCATTAACTCAAATGATAACTTATGTGAAAATTTGAAAGGATATCTTCTCTAACAAAAGCAAATTAGAGAAGTGTGCTACGATTCCTTTGACAAAAAATTTCAGTGCCATATTATACAATAAATTACCTTAACATTTAAAGGATCCAAGGAATTTCATTATTTCTTACAAAGTTGGTGATTCTAAACCAATTAAATCTTTATGTGATTTAGGTGTTAATATAAATATAATACCTCTATCTATATTTAAAAAGCTAGGAATAACAAATCTTAAGTTAATGATTGTATCACTCCAGCTAGTAGAAAAGTCCATCAAGTATTAAATTAAAATTATGGAAGACCTATTTATAAAAATAGGAAATTGTATCTTTCTAGTTAATTATTTATAAAAATAAGAAACTGTATCTTTCTAGTTAACTTTCTTGTGATGGACATAGAGTATGATGTTGGAGTCCCTATCATCTTAGGAAGACTTTTCTCGACTATTAGAGGGATAGTGATTGATGTTATTGAGGGAAAGCTTATAATTAAGGTGGACAAGGAGAGAGTAGAGTTCCATATTTATTAGATTTTGAAAAGGCCTCTTGTTGATAAGGACTATTTTAGGACAAACTCAATAGCCCCTAAAGTGTAGGAAGTTACAAAGGCTTGTGGTGATAATTTTGGGAAAATATGTAAAACCTTAGGATTTAAGGGAAAAAAGAAGGAGCATGTCATTAGGCATAGTGCGTTTAGGTTAAAAGAGAGTTAAAACCCATACTTCCTACCAAAACAAAACCTGACCCAGAGTTTAAGACTTTGCCTCCTTATCAGCATCATGTACTTTTATGAGATTCAAAGACATATCCTACTAATTTCTTTTATCTTTTGTGTTTTATGTAGGAAGAGAATTGGGCCCATCTCAATGGTGATTTGGTATGAGAAAATAATTTAAAGGGAGTTCAGTTAAAAGGCGCTTAAAGAAACTAGTTATTGGGAGGTAACCTAATAATTTTAACCTTTCTTTTTTGTTTTAATTTTTTATTTTTCTTTACTAATATGTATGCTCTTTTTTAGATAACGTTTTGTGGAATTTCTTGGAGTTTTACCTTACCAAACTTACATGAAAATAAAGGAGACTTATCCACCCTAATTAACCCATTTGATTGAGTTTAATTATCTTATTTGTTTAAAATTAAGGTTAATGCCATAGTTAAGTACAAAGGTTGAAAATTTTGGATTTTCCATTAGTTTTTTTGCTTTAACTAACATATTTTCTTTGTTTATTGTTGTTTGAAGTGTTCAAGTTATAGTTTTTTAAATTTTTGTGTATTAGTACAGACATACATGTTAGTTCATGAGTCGTAAGTCATAGGATGAGACTTAATGAAAAAAGAAAAAATCAAGTTCAAGTATGAATTAGGGTTAGGTGGGAGAGGTGGTAGAGTTAAAACAACATAGGGAATATTTGGATAGAGATCAGAATCAACATCAGTATGACTTATAGAAAGTACATCTGACATCGATCTTAAGAGCGAGCAAGCACTTTAGATAAACATAATAGATTTGGTATTGATATGGGAAGTATGTCTAGCACTAATATTATAAGCATTCAATTTTAAAAAAAGGCATAACAAAATTGGTGTCGATTCTAAAGTGTGTTTGGTGTCAGTCTCGTCCTGATAACTATTACTATAAAAGGTAAACTCACAATCTTTTCTTCCAAAGTCCTAAACCTTCCTCCTTCTAGCCTCTCAATTTAAAGTTTCACCATTTCTCCCTTAATCATAAAATCCATATCTGAAAGCATTATATTTACACTCAATTTGTAAACCCTCTCATCTATAGCCATATATTAGGAATTTTAATTTCCAAGTTTTTTTTAGAGATCTTTAAGCATTGATTTTGAGTTTATTTTGTTCAAAGTTATCTTAGCTAAGTTCATAATAGTAGTGCACTAAAGTTGGATATTAAGCTTAAATGGATTATTTTTAGATTTATGATATTGCTATTATTATTTAGGAAGATGATTGGCTTGTCATTGTGAAGTTTGCAGAATAATATGTTCAATTATGCTTAGCATTGTAGTTTATATGCTTATTGAAATTGTGAGAAGTGTTGTGGAAATGAATTTTATGGATGAAAGTTTATGAATTGAGGTGAAATGTTGGCATTAATATTTGATTGAGTATGGTAAGATGCCTTCAAGATATAAGAGAAGGACTATAAGAAGTAAGGTTTCATTGTATGCTTCTTTATTAACACCATCCCCCCTAGAGGATATTTTGAGGTTTAGGAATTTGGAGAACACATAATGGTTCAACAAAATGAGAAACAATTATATGTTCATTTAAAAGACCATTTTAGATATTGATCAAGTTTTCAAGATTTGGAATGTACTTTAAAGTCTACAATGGGATCACTTGTTGAATTTACAAGGAGACTACTACTTAGAGGCAAATAAGGAATTTTATGATAATATAAAGGACAAAACTAAATCAAAACCCTTAGTCCTTTATTCCTACATTTATGGTATTGACATTATAATTTTAAAGGAGACAATAGAGAAGCATCTCATGCTATTAATGAATGGAAGGTAGTTTAGTTTTCACAATATAAGGCCATTATGAAACTATGGGTAGAGCTAAATCGATTCATTGTATAGGTTAAGATTAAGGATATCATATTCTAATGGACGGTTGCACTAATTATGTAAGCACCTAGCTATCTAGCCTAGGCTAGTGGCTTACATCTTGAGTCATAAAGTACGACCTCAACCTAATGGGTTAAACCAGATTTGGACAATAAATTTACATCTTCTAGATCTCCTTTTCAAAGGTTTAGGTGGGGCACCACCAATTAGATTGTCATCCTTAATGTTGTAGCTTCTTTAAGGATCTTGCTTTTGTTGAAAAATTCTACCACTACTTTAATGGCAATGTGTTCAATGAGGTTCCATGTTTTTTGCATAGAGGAGTAGTTGTTAGAATCAGAACCAAAGGTGTTTGTGAAGTAATCATGAGTTTTTAGTATCAATTTCACTTGTATTTAAACCAAGGGGCCATCAACTTTTGTAAGAGAGACTATTTTGTCGATTTTTTTCTTTGAAAGGACTAACTTATGGAAGAAATAGGTTTGTTTTTATCTCTTTCATTTAACTATTGTATTCTTGACCTTTTCTTGAGGACGAAACATCTCACTTCTACTGCTTGAATATAATTTTGTAAGGTTGCCCTTTTTTATCTGGTGTTTTTACTAGCAGAGTTTTGATAAAGATATTGTTAGGTCTAATTTAACTTAGCTTTAATATCAAACACTGTCAAATAGATTTTACTATAACACTTTTAATTAAGCTTTTTGAGCTCCTCTTTAACCATTTGCAGTTTTCTCATTCATACAAAAGATTTATGGACCTTAAAAAGTATAGCATGGTCTTTTGGTGACAACAATGTCATATCCCTTATCTTCTACCAAGTAGTTGTTAAATCAAAAAAGGATTGATTGGTTTCTTTTTCTTTAGTGTCAAATTCAAATTTTAAACAGGGGTATGGTCTAAAAATAAGGAAGCATTGAATAAAGCCTTGCTTTTAAGGAACATAGTTAACTATGGCTATTAGCTAATGCCCTTTCTATGTTTTCTTTAACAAACATCTCCTTTATTGCTTGTTACTCAAAGTGAAAAATTGCTCCTCCATCTTGAGATCAGTGACTTATATAGACTTATAGATCTACTAAAGTCTTTCAAGTAATTTCTTAAACTACCATTGCCATTTGTTTCTAATGGATGAATAATGTTATTAAAATCACCAAGAATAATCTATAGGGTTTTAACGTTATCATAAATCTTTATGATCTTGTCCCATAAGGAATTCCTTTTAAAAGAAAAATTATAAGTATATATATATAAATGACCCATAAATTGATGTCCTCCTACATAAGCCTCATGTCCATACAGATAAATTGATTTGATATTGAAATTTGAGGAATCTATGATTTGTCATAGTCAAAAGCTACTACTATTCTACCAATATAATGAGCATAGTGATTGGATATAGCATAACAATGTTTTTTTAAAGCCTAATTTCTTATAGCTATCCATCTTTAACTTTGTTTCTAAAAGACTAATCAAAAGAGTTTTATTTCATGTAAGTAAACTCGTAACACTTGCTAATTTAAGGCTACTAAACCTGTTCTGCCCGAATTTTTTTTATATGATTAATTAAGCATGATTAAATTAACTAAATTGAGTTAGCATTAATTAAGTTGTTATTAAAGCAAGATGTCATTAATTAGTTAGATAGCATGAAATTATATGGAATTAAATGAGTAAGTGTAATAAATGAATAATTAATATGTTAGTTAAAATTTAATGTACCTAAATGAGTTAGTTGGACTTGGGTAAAGAAGTGGGCTTAAGTGTAGGAGGAGAAATATAAGAAGAAGAAGAAGATGGGCTTAATAGTTTGTAATGGGCTTAAGTTAATAAGTAAGTATAAAAGGAAGGAATAAGGAGAAGGTTGGCTTACCTTGGAGAGAGCCACCGAAATTGGAGAGAAGAAGGGTGAGAGTGTCGTCCATGGAGAAAAGAGAAGAAAGAAGAAAGCTAGCCTAGGGTTGAGTTTTTCCATGTGAATTAGAGTTTGTTTCAAGAAAGTTCAAGCATTAAAAAGGTGGAGAACAACTAGGGCTTCATCTTGATCCAAAGATCTACTTGTTTAGTTGAAGTTTAAAGGTAAGTCATGATTTCCCCTAGCTTGTTTTGGATGGGTTTTGGTTGAGAAATGTTAGAAAATGTATGGGTATAGTGATTCCCTAATCAATTTCAAGTAAGATGTTGTATGGGTTTTGGATTGAAATGTTGTTGTTGATGGATTTTATTGTTCCTAAAGGAGAGCTAGAGCAAGGAGAAGAGCTAGAGGAAGAGCTCCATCAAGCAAGGATTAGCTAGTTTCAGGTAGGTGATGTGTTTATCTTTATATTAGTAAAGTTAGAATGCTAAACTAATTAATGAACAATACATGATTTAACTACCTTTAGCATGAGCAATAAATGTGCTTTGAGTTATGGCATTGCTTGAAATAAATGAGCTTTGAATGTTTATGTCATTAAATGATGAATTGAGTAGTACATGATATGGTTGAGAAATTGCCATGATGTGAATGAGTGTTGATAGAAAATGATAAGCATGAAATGATAAGCATGAATTCCAGCATTCAGCTATATGGATTGCATGAAAATCCATTTTTCAGTAAAACAGTCAGTTGGACA
>JANZLH020000409.1:624804-643397 GCA_026770325.2 Erythroxylum fimbriatum
TGAGGTAATACCTTATATAAGAAATTCCTGCTAGGTTTAGGTCATTGTTTGTGCATGGGCCGATCGGCCTACATGCGGTTCTACGTCTGGGCCTGGATCCAGCATGACCGGCCCAACCAAGTTCAATCATCAAATTTATCTCCAATTGTTAACCGTGCACTAATCAGTATAGCAAAGCATGCCAAAACATTCACGTCAAAGTTTTAATTGTTCAAAGGAAAGCACTATTAGAATTATTTTTGCGAACCATAGATGCTGAAATGATGTCTAAACTTTTGAATCTTACTTGCTTAAAGTAACCATATACAAAGATCTTGATTCTGAATTACAATATACGTTTTAGTATTTATCCTGAATCTTGTCATTTAAGTTGTATTTTTAAGAATATCAATTTAGAGATTGGCTATGGACAAAAATGTTAGCTAAGTGTGCAAGCAAACTGTTATGGTAACTGAGAGGGTCAAATTATGAATTTTTTCCACAAATGAAGAGGAAATTAACACATTTCACGGAGAATAACTACATTTCTAGTCTTCCCTATATAAGTCGACTCATGGACATTCATGCATGTATCTAGTCAACCTAATCGAAGAAGAATCCTCAAAAATTTCCCATCATGTTACTATTTGTTGAATTCCTTGCAAAAATTGGGTACTTGTTATAGATACGGCCCCATATAGGCTGGTTATATACTAATTTCATGTAATTAATTGGCCTAATGAAGCAAACACCCACTTGACAAGGATTACTTAATTACTATAATTAACAAGAAGATTAGCAAGAATAGCCTCATTAGCCAGCTGGCACTAGACCCAGATTAAGCAAAGCCAAGTTCCATATTGACTAGTAAAATTTTGGACCACTAGCGAATTTAGGCATAAGTTTGCTTGAGACAACCAAACATTGCCAAGGAAAAAATGTTACAGATACCAAATAACTCGACCGTGTTCCCCTGACTGCAATCAAAAAGTATAAAAGGTCAATTGCTTGAACCATCAACGAGGAGAAGTTAGATTCCTGTTATAATCAACGCTTCCAATCAAGAGACTAGGTCTAGAGGATTAAATAATAATAACTAATTACATTTGAAATGCAGTGTTCTTTGCACTTTAACTAACGACATTTAATTTTATAGTACTTTCCTTGTTTGCCTTGGAAATTCAAAGCAGAAGTCAATGAGACTAGAGATCTAGAATGAGTATATGTACAATTCGAGGCAATGCAATTAAATAACAACAGGAATAAAATGGAGGGATTAAGTAAATTATATATTCAGATATTTGGGTTGTTGCAACAACTAAGTATCGTTTTCTTTCTCCTGATTAGAAATACTTGTTACTTGATCGATTAATTTGACCAAGTCTTGTTTATCATTAGTTCAAGTATTGATTAAAGAAAGATGGGTAGAGAAAGCAAAATTTGCTTTCCTTGTTGACTTCCTAATTTATGCCAAACAATTGTGGGCTCTGATTTAAAAATCGAACCGGACCGGCCGGTTCGACCGGTGACCGATTGACTATCCGATTCGGGTGATTCCTAAAAATCAGTCTTTAATTGAACAAGTGCGAACTGGTCAATTGACCGGTTAAACCGGAACTGGTCGAACCGGTTGGCCACTGGTTCAATAAATTTTTTTATTTTTTATTTTTCTTTTTTTTCTTTCATGTGTTTTTTAATTCTTTCAAAAGTAAAGCCCTCATTTTCTCAAGAAATCTAAGAAGTATAGAAATTTATATTATTTGGTATATTTTTCTTTTTTTTAATATTACTAATATTATATATAATTATTGCGTAATTATGACGTCACACCGATTCAACCGGTGGACGAACCGATTAAACCGATGACCAGTAAAGCCTCCGATTCGATGTCTGGTCTGAGTTTCAAAACCTTGATTGAGGGGCAAGTTAAGTGATAAATAATTTTTAAGCACGCACTTTCTTATTTCTAAATAATTAAACATAAAAAAATTACACAATATGAGGGCTAACATTTTTTATTTCTAAATAATTAAATATAAAAATATCTATTAAGTTTCAAAAAAATTTAAAATATTAACGGTCAAATATTTTTTCTTTTAGAAATTATATTTTTTTCAAGATGATGAGAAAGAGTCTATTCCCAATTCATTGTTTAAAAATTAATTAGAGAATTCTATATCTTGTTCCTTATTTTATAGTCATGAATATACACAATTTGGTTCACTTCAATACAATATATTATCATAATTATGATGATGTAAATGCCAAAATTATTGCTAATAGTTATTTACTAAAGTGAGAGGTATCACAACCTTTAGGTGAGAAATAGAATTGGTCATAAAGATAAAGTGTTACCCCTCTATAGTATCTCTTTAGCCTCACTAACTTTTATTAAACAATTAAAAGATCTTAATTCCTTAAACTTTAGCATGTTCCTTGTTACATTTCTCAATTCAGATATAACATATTATTAAAGCACTCAAATTGAATGTATGTTTCATCAAGGTGGAATCAGAATATTGGATCTCATTAGATTAGAATAATGTTTAACATTAAAAAATTCCTACCTTCACTAAATTTATTTCTAAATGACGAAATCTCTTCTATGTTTTGATACTGATACATATGTAGCGTGAGACCCACCAAGTATTTAAGGAGACAAGATCTTCTGTCTAGTTTTATGGTGTCTTATTCTGTCCAATGAATCTCAACCATTCATTTATGTAGGTCCCACGTTTATTTTTGCGGGACTCATGTGGAGCTCACATAAATAAATAGCTGAGATTCATTGGAAAGAATAAGACACCATAAAATTAGACAGAGATTCTGGACTCGTATTTAAGGGTAGCCATTGCTGCAATAAAATAACATGTAAAGAAGATGAAATCGCTGTTAATCAATTAGTTAATAGCGGCTCTATTCTATATGCTACGGGTAAGTCACCCCACAAATTCAGCCGCATTGATTTAATACCTCCTTTCTAATTCATTACCAAAAGAAATGAACAACTAGCCTCTTAAGTGTTCATTTTTAAAGTCACTCGTACCAGTGTAGAGCACACTACAATAATTCTTAGGCATTTAAATTAATGTAATAGCCTTATCTCATGTTCTTAGGATTCCCTTACTGTCATTGTTAAGCTAGGATTAATGAAATCTCTAGACTCTAGCTATCGTGTATTTGTTTTAATATTAACCTCTAATCATTTTTTAATCTCAAATTGGCACGTCTCTAATCTACAATAATTTCTAAAGGCGTGTATAAACAACGTTGACGGAGCTTGTAATGCAATTGTCCTGACATGAAAGCAACCCCAGAAAGGCACACCTTGCCCCTCAATATGATTCAGAATTTGTTAATTAATCATTACTACGTCGACATGAACAAGTATACGGGAAAACACAAATTGATTTCATCTATTAAACTTGCGTACTCAAAACTTTAATAGGTCACGTAACATAAACACACAAGGAAGAAGTAACCCAAATGTAAAAGCTAAAATGATGGCCGTCATTATCTATACATACCAAAATTGGGTACGTATAGCCGGCAGCCATCGCTGTCTAGGACCAACAGATTCACCATCAAAGTGCCGCGTGGTTCCGTTTATGCATTAGACCGGGACAATCTCATTCTCAGGTTGACATGGCACGACATGTGGCTCCTCACTTGTATGGTCTCAAGCAAACAAAAGTGATGTCTAGTGGGCCCTGTTGTCTCCTCCTAGGTTAGGCAAACTTATGAAACAGAAGTTTTATTTACGTGCCAGTGTCTGTCCGTCCAAAAGCAATACTGGGGTAGGGCGACGAACACGACATGTCGTTTTGTAGGACATCGTCCTTTGGCTCGGCTATATAAGGAGGAGCTGAGGAATGCCTGCTCAACTCGTACCATTCTCCAACTTCATCGATCAATTTAATTTCCCTTTAGTTTTGCATTAGTTTCAATTGCTTTGATCTCTGAAAGATTTGGACCATGGCTGTTGAGTCAGTTCAACGGACCCCACTTGGTCCTCCTGCATTCGAAAAGGACGCAAAAGCTCTCGAGTTCATTGAGGAGATGACAACAAATGTCGATGCTGTGCAAGAGAGAGTTTTGGCGGAGATACTGAGTAGAAATGCCAAGACTGAGTATCTCCAGAGATTCAAGCTCAATGGAGCCACTGACCGAGACAGCTTCAAGTCCAAAATTCCTGTCATCACTTACGAGGATCTCCAACCTGAAATCCAACGTATTGCTAATGGTGACCGCTCTCCTATCTTGTCTTCGCACCCCATATCTGAGTTCCTTACTAGGTATGGAGATGTTGATATTATATGTGTTATAAGAAATCCATTGAACTAAAAGGTTTAGAATGAAGTTCATAATCTATATATATATAACTGTTTCCATGCAGCTCTGGAACTTCAGCTGGCGAAAGGAAGCTGATGCCAACAATTACGGAAGAGTTGGATCGTCGTCAAAAGTTATACAGTCTTCTAATGCCAGTGATGAACCTGTATGTATTTTTTTTTTTTAATTTGTAGGGCTTGGTTTTTCAGATAGGTTCATAAGCATGACGTGTTAATCCATTTTCATTTGTCGTTGGGGCAGCTACGTGCCGGATTTGGACAAAGGGAAGGGTCTATACTTTCTATTCGTGAAGGCTGAAACCAAAACCCCAGGTGGCTTATTGGCTCGCCCTGTGCTAACTAGCTACTACAAGAGTGACCACTTCAAGAACAGGCCATACGATCCTTATAATGTCTACACAAGCCCCAGTGAAGCTATTCTTTGTGCTGACTCATTCCAGAGCATGTACACCCAGATGCTTTGTGGCCTTCTGATGAGAGAAGAAGTCCTACGAGTCGGCGCAGTATTTGCCTCCGGCCTTCTCAGAGCAATTCGGTTCCTTCAACTTCACTGGAAACTGCTCGCCGAGGACATAACAACTGGCAACTTGAATCTTATGGTAACAGACCCTTCAATAAGGGCATGCATGAGTAAGATACTGAAACCTAACCCAGAACTCGCTGAGTTCATCACCTTAGAGTGCGTCGGAGAGAACTGGGCAGGAATTATCAGACGTATCTGGCCAAAAACAAAGTACCTTGACGTGATTGTCACCGGAGCTATGGCTCAGTACATTCCTATTCTAGAGTACTACAGTGCAGGATTGCCTATGGCTTGTACTATGTATGCTTCATCCGAGTGCTACTTTGGACTCAATTTGAAGCCAATGACCAAACCATCGGAGGTTGTTTACACAATCATGCCTAACATGTGCTATTACGAGTTCTTGCCTCACGATCCCTCAGCTCCGGCGACTCTTTCCAGGCTCTCACCTCCACCGCTTGTTGACCTCGCCGACGTTGAAGTCGGCAAGGAATATGAGCTCGTCATATCAACTTTCTCTGGTCTCTGCAGGTACCGTGTTGGTGATATCCTCCTAGTCACTGGATTTTACAACAAAGCACCGCAATTCCGATTCATTAGAAGGAAAAACGTGCTGTTGAGTATTGATTCTGACAAGACCGACGAAGCCGAGCTCCAAAAGGCCATTGAAAATGCCTCCTTACTGTTGCGCGACTTCAAAACTAGTGTTGTTGAGTACACTAGTTATGCAGATACCAAAACAATCCCTGGTCATTACGTGATCTACTGGGAGTTGCTTATTAAGGATCCTACCAACTCACCAACAGAGGGGACACTGAACCAGTGTTGCCTGGCTATGGAAGAGTCAATGAACTCGGTGTATAGACAATGCAGGGTCGCTGACAACTCCATTGGACCATTGGAGATAAGGGTAGTGAAGAATGGAACTTTTGAGGAGCTCATGGACTATGCAATATCAAGGGGCGCATCCATTAACCAATACAAAGTGCCTAGGTGCGTCAACTTCACTCCAATATTGGAGTTGTTAGATTCCAGGGTGGTCTCCAAGCATTTTAGCCCATCAGCACCACATTGGACCCCTGAAAGTCGTCATATCTTCTAAGACCATGTACGGCAACATGGCAACTAAACTGTGCTACGGTTAACGGATTGAACGAACAATCGTAAGCAGAAAGGTGTTATTGGATGACAACAGTATTTGTTTTTCTTTATGTATATCCATCTTTCTGTTTGCTTTATTAGTTTAGTTTCTGCTTTCTTATTGTTATTGTGTTATCGTTTCGTGTAATAAGTCTTGTAATCTGTATTCTCCATCTGAAGACAATCCTTTGTCCTTGCTTTATGATCTTCTGGAGTATCTACAATCATTGCTTTAGACAAATAATCAGTGAAACATGATATAGTAAAATATAGTAAGAGAGAGTTACATTAATTCAAAAGAATACAAATGAGGTGTTTCGATGAGTGTTCATTTTGACCTGTCCATGGATTTTAGTGCACATGCTATGGCTAGATACTCGTCTATTAGCTGGTTAGGCTTTTTATATTTCTAGATACCAATTAATGTATTTTCTTGTGATGACTAGGGTTTCCACTCAAATATTCTGTTTTGACTGCCATGATAGATATACACGATAAAGGCCTACCCTAGCCTTAAATGATGAGAATCGAATCTTTCACCCTGTGCATGTTTTCATGAATTTTTATAACAAAACCTAATGCATCCATGCATGTATGATTGCACCAATCAATTTCTGAGTTTGAAATTTGAAAAGCTTAGGCGTTTTTCAGTAGAATGTAAGACTGAAGCAATGTGTTAGATGTAAACATATCTTTTGTGTATATTCCTTAGTTGGCATGTATATCGTTATATAGGCAAGTGAATATTGTGTATATCGGTAGCTTGATCTTAGGAGCAAGTTTAGGGAAAATCTGTGTATATATTTCACTGCTTTTCTGATAAAGGAATACGGAAAATTTTCTCATGCTCTTTCTTGACATTAACGGATGATGTATCTTAAATTGAATTATTTATTTGGAAATAAATTAATGCCAGCATGCACACCAAGCTACGCGGCGCCTCAACGCCCAAGCCACTAGTCCACCACGTGTGCAACGTGCAACACAACAGCCCAGCCACTCATTTCACATGCAAGCATAATTCATATTATATCAAGGGAAAGCGAATGATATGGTACCACGTGGAGATAGAGACAGGATACTTTCTCTGTACGGTAAGAAGGAACAAATTGCAACTGCTCTTTTTTCTTCGCCTATTCTCATCGGAAACCTTTTAAGTATCTGGATGCTTTTATTTCTTTCATAGTGAACACAAGAGAAGAGGAAGTCGGAGAAGGAAGTTATGCAGAGATTGGTTGACACCATCCTCGCTTTTGCCAAAGAGTCAGTCTTTACGTTTTCCCTCCTACTTTTCTGTTATGTGTTTTCATTTCTTCATAGCCTTTTGGTTCATGTTGAGTTCTTTTTTTTTCTTCTTTTCTCAGATTTTGGAATAAGATAGAATTGGGTTTTGGATATTTTCGCTGTCTGGAACTTCTTGAGTGGATAAGAATAATTTGTTTTCGGGTTTGGGTTGCAGGTCAGTCAAGACGTTGACCTACGAGTCCTTGAACCATATTGTGAGGCTTATCAATGGTTTCTCAGCACTTCTATTGGCCATTTTGCCTGGGAAGGCAACTATTCTCGAGGATCTTCATGGGTGGGAGCTTAGGCCAAGTTTTCGGGGACCCAGATTCCCACGGTGGATGGAAAAGTAAGTTTCAAAAACTTTGGACCTTTCATAATTAATATCTTAATTATGAATTATGTAAATACGAAAAGTAGCAAGCTTCCAAGCAAGGATAAGCTAGAATTTGCCATCCCATGTAGGCATAGAAGCTTTAGATTACAGAAACCGGGCGTCAGCTGAACCTGAGTGGCAACAGTCCCCTTTGTTTCCTAGTCAGTTCTCTTGTTAATGTTAGTCATTCTTAGTGGTTAGCTGAGTATGAGATCTTAGTATCTTTGGTCTTCTTCTCTTTGGTCACCTCTTTTTCACTCTTTTGTAAAGCCTTAGGCTTCTTTAATCAAATTATCATTCAATTTCCCCCCCCTCCCCAAAAAAAAATTGCCATATAGGTTCCTAACTAAATATTGTAACTCACTTTAACATGTTTAGACTGCCACAGTGGATTGTAACCCCTTATTGGGTATGATTTGACAATCTAATGGAGCAAGTATCAATTAACTTAATATCAAACTTTTGTTGTTATCTTAAAAAAAATGTCCTAACAGCTTCAAAGTCAGTCCCATATTGAAAGATTTGGGTAAATGGAACGCTTGAATTTTTATTGAAATAGCAATATAAGGTCAAGTGATAGGACTAAATGTTTATTCATTCCTTCCATGAATCATGTAATTAGCTTTATAGGACTGTATGTCAGTGTTTAACAAAGCATGTCAAGGTCCTTGAGGCTTTTATTTGAGAAATAGACAATAGCAGGTATAGGGACTAAGAAAATGCAACTCTTTTCTTAATGGTATATATTGGCTTCTCGTGAAGACTGGTTTCTACTAATAATATGTAATTAAGATTGTCTCAAACTTAACGGAGTCTGTTTGATATTGGGCAAATTATCTTCTAGAACATCATCGAGGCTACTACATGCACTTCATGTGTCATTGTCATGTTGCATTTTTTGTCCTTTTCTTTATTTGGAGAATCACGTAAAACAAACATACACTCCTAAATTATTGGTTTAGGACTATGAATAAATTAAATTAACTGGAAACATTTACATGTAGAACAACTAGGTCATGAAAAGTTGTTCCAGTCCCAATGGCATTGTCTAATTTTCCAGTGCTTAGCCTCTAAAGAGAAAATCCAACTTATCTTTCCTCTCATTGGCTCGGAATTTCTTATTAGTTACCATCTTAACCTGCCTTTTTCACTGTCAAGTCAGCTATGGCAGCCAGAATAGTGTGTGTAATTTTCTATTTTCTATTTCCCTTATATAATGATAAGGCAAACAAGAGAAACAAGATGAAGATGTGCTCAATAAACAAATCTGAATTGTAACATGAGTGGTCCAACATGGTTCTCTCTCCTGTTTGTTTTTTTAAGTTCGTTAGACCAACATGGGAAAGGTAAGTAGTAGAGGGAAGAGGAATAGAAGAGAATAATGCCCATCAGGGTGTGCGATTTGGGGCTCTGTGCTTGTTGTATGCTTGTGTGTGTGTGTGTGCGCGAGAGAGAGAGAGAGAGGTGGAGTGGGGAGGATGGAAGAGGTTGTGAGGGGCTGGATGTGAAGAGGAAAAGAAACTGGATGAATGGGGCATTTAATACTACACGAGAGAGATGAGATAGACTTTAATGGAAAATTTTTCATGAGCTACAATCTTGCTATGATTTACGAGGAGAGTGGCAAAATAGGATGTTTAGAGGATTCTGGTGTGGTTACAATAGTTAGTGTGTTAGGTTTTATCCTAAACACCTATATAAAAAAATATAAATATATATATACATGACAGATAATAAAAGCATAATTACACAAACAACCCTATGCCAATATCTAATACTATTAACACTCCCCATAAGCAAAAGTATAGATATCATAAATGTGCAGTTTAGTATAAAGATATGATACTCTCGGTCCTCACAATAACTTAGTGAAGATCCGCTAATTAGTTTGCATAAACTTCGTAACCAATTCTTTAGATATAATCTTCTTCCTGATGAAATGGCAATCCACTTCAGTATATTTTGTCCTTACGTGATAGACTGCATCAGAGACTATATGCAGTACTGCCTAATTGTATATACCAATCTCATAGGCTTCAGTGGGATATGTCTAGGAGAATAAATCCCATTCTCCTCTAGTAAATGGTGTGGTCAAAATGGTTCACAAGCTGCTCACAAAATACCATAAATACTCAACTTCTATGGTTGAGTGAGCTAGCAAGTTCTGCTTCTTTCTCTTCCAGGAAATTAAGTTTCCCCTTAGAAATATACAATAACTTGAAGTAGAACGTTTATCAAAATGTGGGCCTGCTTAATCAGCATTTGCATATCCTGATATCTCAATATATCCATGATTACAGTATAATAGTCTTTGTCCAAGGGTGCTAACGACACTCTCTTATCTGTTCTAGCACTGGTTACTGCTCTCCAGCACCAACCACTATATTTTCAGAAGAGTCCTCTCTCTCTTTGATATTTCACCAGTGCCTCCTCTCTTTAGTTTTATTGCATCTGGACTGCTCTGATATCATGTTGAGGGAATATTGGTGTATTTAGGAGAATTTAGTGTGTTAAATAACATTTATACAGTGCATACACATGCAAATTATAAAAGCTTAAGTACACAAATGACCCTAGGGTCTAATAGTATCAACCCAGCAATACATGTCTTTGTGATTTAATATAGCCTTGAATTCTTTTGATTAATACCTGCAGCCTCTCCTGATATGTTAATGTGTCCATTCTTTCTTAAAAATTTAACTACTACTTTGCTTGCATCAAGCTGGTGGGTTGTCTTTTAGATGTGACCTTGGTTCCAAAATTTAATAAAAGGATTTCAAAGTCTAAACCACCTACCTCCGATAATTTGTGGTGTAATTAGTTCCTTCTCGATTTATGTTTCATTTTTAAAGATCACCTGCCTCCAAAATTTTATTCCTTATGAATCTTAAAATAATAGAATTGAACCCAATTGTTCTGCAAAACCTTGTATGTATTTTCTATTAGCATGGTGAACCTGGAGCATTATGGTTCCTTGGTTATGTTCAGTTGCAGTATGTGATCCAGGAAGTAACCCTATGGGAATTGTTTCAGAAAGGTGAAACTATTTGCTTGATGTTCCTTTTTCTGAGGTATATCTAACTGTAATCGTATTCCTCTACTTAAAAACAAATGAATCCAATACCTTCATTTCTTTGTAATCATCACTTGGAGGTAAACAAGCTTGTTTTATGCCTATGATAAGGCTTCTGTTGCTAGTAGATGGTGCTAGGGGTGCAGTGATCCTCAAGGTCTAGGACGGAGATTCTCTCTAATCACCAACCTAGAAAGGGGGGGGGGGAAAGATCTCATAGATTTGCAGTCATCTTCCTCTTCACTTTCCCCCTTCTGATCGTGAAAGGTTGATGCCAATTCACTTCTGGATTGGTTGGTTACAGACTTGTTAGGATCATCGAGAGTGAGAGAGAGAATTATTCTAGAGGAAGAACAGTGGGCCAAGGAAGGATTTAGGTACCAGCTGAGGTGGCTAGTTAGTTATAACAGAACGTACTAGGGAGGTTATAAAAGGGGGGGAAAGAAGAAGGAAAGGGACTAGGCAGAAGAAAATAGTAAGAGTATAGACAGAGAGAATCAACATTCTCCCTGAGGAGCTTCTTCGGCTCTGGTTAGGAGCTTTTAAGCTCTGGTATAGGAGGTGATCCACGGATTCATCTTGTAGTTTCAGTGTCGAACACTGACTATTATCAATAATATACAAATCTATAGCCTATTGGTTTAGAGATTCCTAACAGTCGTACTATTGGGTTGATTGAGAAAATCCTCTGTTGAAGTTAACACTAGTCGGTCGTGTTATTGGGTGTGAAAATCTTTCACGGGTAGTAGATTGTGGGTCGGTTACATAGATTGGGTCTTACGGGGTAGATTAATCTGGTATATTTTTTGTGAACTACGGTGGAAGCAATTAATCTTGGTGAGGACCCCGCAGACGTAGGCAAGTTTGCCGAACTACGTTACCAAACGTCGATGTTTTATTTTTTTGGTATTTCGCTTCTGCAATTGTTAATTTTCTTGTGCCGAAAGGTTTATTTTGGATAGTCTGCGATTTTATCAATAACTCGGTTATTTCAAAACCAATTAAGACGGGCAAGGAACAACTTATTCACAACCATGGAATAAACTCCAGCCTTATAAGAGAAAATCCATGCGAATCTTTAAATATTAGAGCATACAAGGCAGTGTGTTCGAACTGAACAAGTGTCCCTATCAGTTGAAAGAAGGGGTCTAGCAAATTAAATTATCCTTCCACTGTAGAACATACGTATAGATATGAACGTAAATACACTAAACTCTTGTTTACCCTAAATATGGCAACTCAAATTTCATCATTGGATAAAGTAAAGATTGCATAGCTAAGATCAGCTGTAATGGTCATGCACGATCAACCTCAAACAGGGTGAACATCCCCTGCAAAATTGGAAGATGCATTGCTGTATACTGGAATTTGCTTTGCCTGGCACTCCGCAGCCATCATTCACAGGCTGGTTTGGTATCAAAGCTGCTCAAGCAAATTGTGAAGGCCTGGAAGGCAGAAAGGGGGTAGCGGTAATCCATGGTGAAGATGTCTTTTCCTATCTTGCCAAACTGCAAAATTACCTGTTCTTGATCAACAGTTGGCGCAGCATCTGAAGACTCAGTAGCCGCGGCAAGTTGGAAATTTTTGACAGAAGCAACCGTAACACGTCCTCTGAAATTCAAGCACCAGCATTGTAGCTGCTCATGCCATCTAGGAGCTTTGTTTCTAAGAATTAGAGGCTCTCTCGCAGACTGGAATGGTACTGGTGACACTGAGGTGCTTGTGGAATTGATATCTGGGACCAGTGCCTTCAATTTTGAAACTGATGAAGAAAGACCATTAAACACATCTGATGTTGTTGGGGCACTGCCTACTTCCTCAATGCAAGAGACTGGAATAGTGTGCATTACACAATGCATTCTCCTTGGTCCTCTGGTGCGGAGAACATTGAGCTCATAGGTGATGGTGCCTACATTGTAGTTACATGCAGACAGTCTTGGGGACACCTGATTCGGATGGAATCTGCGATTTGTCCGGCCGGTTGGTCGTATTGGCACTTCATATGTAGGTTGGGTATCAAATATGGTGAACTTGGTCCCCAAAAAGTTGGACCTGACATGAACTTTGCATAAATTTTGGGGTCCTTGATCAATTATCAATTCTGATTACCAAGACCTACCTCAATTTACCAACATAAGTGCTGCTGGCCCGAGAAAAATCATTCGCAACTAAAGATATTATGAAGTCAGTGCATGTCGCCCTTCTGAACTTCCTTGCCGCTAAGAGCAATTTATCAGGCTCTCCTTCAGCTGTCAATCCATAATGATATTACAGAAATGTCTTTTAAGTAACCAAGATATTTCATCTCAAGCAATCAAATGGTTCCCAATAAGCCATAATTAGTAAGAGAAAGAAGCCTCAAATAACTAGTATAGTTCAATATTCGGGTAAGATTGTATCCTTATTCCCCTCTTAAAAAAGGCATTTTTGTACTGACCACTATATTTTTCGCTGATAAGTCAAATCCAAATTCTGGTTGTTAATAAGGGAAGGAGAGGAGAAATAAAGAAATGGAAAGCATTCACAAGCAAATCTTTGTAACCTAATTCCTCCATTCCTAATGCAGAAACCATGAAAGAGTAAAACAATATAAACAATGTGATTCATATATATGGAGAAGCCGCGAAAAGACCTACATGAAAGCAATCTACAGAAAGAAAAATCAAGGAGCAAGAGGGGACCAAAACTTACAAGGCACCAAACCATAGTACAACAGGTACGTAGAAGTTGAAGGATCCCTTTTTATAAAACATTGTATGGGAGACTCTCGTGGCCCAGGCTGCATTTGAGTACCAAAACCAAGTTAAAGAAGAAAAATCATGATAACTAGATAGTTAGGCAAACAGAAAACTTTGAGACGGACAGAGTAATGGAAGTACCTGCTTCAATGAGATTGGAAAAGTTAGCCGGCCGCATTGCTCTGGAGTCTTAACAATCTCTTTTGTGATTTCCCTCCAAGACTTACAAACCGAAGCACAATAAACAACAACAGCACGGTCAGGCCACGAGGTCTCACTCTCTTCAACCCTCCTAATGATATCCAGGAGCAATTCTGGAGGGAGATTTGCCCACTGTCCCTGTTGAATTGGTTCTGATTCAGGTAGCATTTCATCAGGAGCAATATGTGACCTTGCCCTGCCACGCCAATGCTTCCCTTCAACCCCTCTCCTAGATATATTTCCAATTCCATCTTTCATCTCCTTCAATTCTCGCACAATGCTCTTGAAAGACATCTTAACAATCTGCGTATCAATCTTCGCTCCACTGTTCAACTACCAGCAAGATAATAAATATATATGAATACAGAAACCAACAAAAAACCTACGGAAATGGAAGAGGGATGAACAAGAAGCCAACTTTGTTTCAACCACTGTCTTGTCCTTCAAACGAAGCAGTATGCAAATACAGGATACAGCTCCAAGTTTTGTACTTTATGCATCGACACATTATTTCAGGAAAAAAGAGACACTGAATAATCCAAATACCTCCTGATTCCTGACATTGTCCGGACAAGAGAAACACACATGTACACAGACAATCATCAAGTCACAACCTCCCAAGTCCCAAACATCCAACGAGCTTATAGCTAGTAGATCTAGACGAAATATCATGCTTTCTGAAAGCCCATTAATCCATTCCAACACAGAACACAACAAATCTCACAATGAACAAAAAAAAAAAAAACCAACCTGAACCAATTCAAATGCAGAACCTTGGCCGTCACAAGATCATATGGGACAAAACCCACAAAACAGAAGATGAAGAAAATGTGGCGCGAGAGGGAGACGGTAGAGAGAAGGAAGAGGTGAACATCAAAAACGGATCTTGACCATCGTTGAGGGAGGCTCAGATACCAACAACGCGGTCGAGAACCACCGACCCACCTCTACCTACTCCTCTCCCAACGCTGCCCTCACCGTCGAAAACAGCAGTTGCTCCGACCAACGGTTTCTGTTAGCTCCAGACACCACCACCTGAATTTCCGCTCCACTTAAAACGGATCCAAACCAGGCTTAGCCTTTTTCTCTTTCACATTTCTCTTCTTTGTCTTATTAAAAAATTGGTATGCGTTAATCGAGGCCTTTTTTTTGCAAATTTAATTTTAAATTCAAGGATTATCCGCAAGCCACTTAATTAACCTAAGAATTCCAGAACATAAAGCAAGAGAAAAAATAGTTAATTCATATTTAGGCTGGATAGATTATTTATATTTATATTGGTTTCAATCTTGTTAGACTAAAAGGTGTGTGATATAGAAAGTGACAAGCGCTGGGTCAAAGACACGGGAGAGCAGCAGAAGAAGCTTACATGCACGGATGAGTGGTATGTACTTTTTGTTAGGTTTGCAGCAGAAAGCCATCAATGACTATACTCTACGCTCTAACAGTTAAAATTACAATTATGGCAATTAATTCAACTATTTAAACTTTCTAGTTTGAAACTCTAATGAATCCTAATTTGGAAAATCAATTGCCTTCTCCTTTTTGTCTCTATTTCCATTTCTCTCTCCACATAATTTAGTTAGAACCCTTTTTACTCTTTTTTTTTTTTTTGGATTCGAGGAAACTCCGTAAGTGGACCAAGCGGGCACACCTCTCTCAGAGTTCAATTGGCGCACCACCCCATAGGTGGGCCAAGCGGCTCACCTTTCTCATCGAGAGCCCATCTAGTTCTCCACTTACAGGTAAAACCTCGGCTGCCCCAGACTCTTACAAGAGGGGCTAGCATGGAATCAAACCTAGAACCTAACCGAAGCCAAGCCCCGCTCTCAACCATTGAGCCACACTCCTTGAGGGCCTTTTTTACTTGGTTTTTTATGGTTTGCAAAACTAATTTCTTGATTGCTTTTGGAGAGAACTTGTTCTTTAATTGAAAAAAAATGTCACTTATTCTACAAATTTTCTTGCATTCTATGATATTTTCCTTCCTCTTTCAACCTTCGACTCTCTTACTTTATAATCATAGTTTCTTTACTTTAACTTGTGTGTATTTACACTCTCAATTTGTTTAATTTCTCCATTTTTCTGCTTTACCTTTTCTAGGTTTCTTTGTGAGTTAACAAAATTCTTGGACTATATTGATACATTTTTTAGTGTTGAAGCCATGAAAGACTTCTTTTGTTTCTTGAATACATTAGGTTTTTGTCTGTAGTTACTTTTTCATAATATGTTTTCACTATTTCAAGGGGTCTTACTATTGGGATTTGATTAGGGTGGATAAGTTGATTTTTTTTCCTTTATTGGGTGTTTCTATTTTGAGGCTAAGAGATGAAGATTGAAGTGGGTATGTTTGGTGATCCATGATTGCAATTGTTTTTGGCTCTCAATTCTTTGATTTTCTTGTGTCATACTCAATATTCAAAACATAATCTCTTAACGGTCATTAGCATTAATGAGAATTTACAAACAAACTCTCTGATCTCATGAAATGATCTCATATTACTAGTTGTCTTGGCTAGAGAGATGGGTCTTGTAAAGAGTCAAGAGAAGAGAAAAAATTTGAAGCCATAAGAACTTCTAATATGCATTTCAAAGACAAGGAAAAACAAAATATGAGAGAGAGTTCTGCAAAATTTCCATACTTTGATCAACAAATTATATGAAGATAATTATGCTTTAGAATTAAATTATGAATTAAATTTTATTATAAATTAAATAGAGTTATTAAATTACCTTTAAATTAATTGAAATTAGATTTGACATATAGATTTCACCGTATCACGTGTATATTATGTAATACATAGAGACTTATATGTTAAAACAAATTAAACTAATGACATGTCAACATTAACATAATGTATAACAAATATTTTGAATATTTTGCAAATATTTTGCTTCATTGCGAATGCTAAAAAATACAAAGATTCAAATTGTATATTAGTAAAAACTAGAATTTAATTTATACTTTAAAAACTAGAATTTAATATTTTTTTGCAGACATTAATATAGATAAAAGGTTTTTTTTTTAGTTCAATAATCTAAAGTTTTGAGCATGGTCTTTTTAATTTTTTTTTCCAGAAGTGGTATTTGCTAAATAGTGGGATCTATGGATTGGGATCCATTAATTACCGATGCATATATTGAAATATCTTCAGTCCAAGCCCAAGTTAACCCAATATAGCATAATATTAGCCCCGATTCAAGCCTGATTGTCTTTTTTCTCTTTTATTAAATAAACTTCGAGTTTATAAATTTCATTAGATATACCCATTGCGTCATAATTTGTGCTTTATTTATAGTTAAAGGACAAATAAGTTTGTTAAAGTGTAACCTACAAGTTTATATTTTATTTGATGGAAGCAAAATTTAACGACTTGTTTGTTTCTCTTTTATTTTTATGTTTCTTGTTACAGTTTTTATCAAAAAAGGAAGCAACATATTAAAATACGTTTAATTGTTTCTTGTTGCAATATATTGTTTCTAAAAACACAAAACCACAACAGACTAACAAAAACAAAATTTAGATTTTTTCTAATATTTCACAACAATATTTCACAAGTTTTCATTTCTACTTTCTCCTCTTATAAACTTTCTCCAGTGTAGAAGCTCTCATCTCTTCTCTCTTACGTCCCAAACTCGTCTCTTGTCTCTCTCTCTTGCTTCTTTGTTCTTCTCTTCTTTCATACGTTCCTAACTCATCTCTTCTCTCTCTCCTGCTTCTTGTTCTTTTAAATTTTTGCTTCATAATGTAAGATATTTTTTCTAGGTTTGATATTCTTCTCCAAAAATGAAAATTTTGCTAACTTTTTCCCTTTCTATCTATGCAGAAATCGAAACTAAGCTTGGTGATACGGAATTCCAAGGCTAAAAAATCTAAAACTCCTTAAACACATACTTTGGATAGAGCATGAACAAGAAGAAATCCCCAACCCTAATGAACCCCCAATCTATAATCATTTCCCACCTATTAAGCATCTCGTGTGAAATATGTTCTCCCTTTATTCTAGGCTATCTTCCTTCACATTCAAGTTCAATGCATATTTAGAAACTAAAGATATACCCTTAACGACATACTTAACATTCTCATCAACATCAGAACAATCTTCTAAATGTGACATACTTAAATCACTACCATCAGACTCATTACTATCATCATAATTAGAAATAATTTCACCACCCTTAATAAACATAGTCTTCTTATTAGGACAATTAGATGCATAATGACCACACCTTTGACATTTATAGCACTTAATATCCCTAAGTTTAGAAGGTTTAGAGGATGGATCAGTAGTACCTTTTTGAATTGAAGTACTCTTCTCCTTGCCTTTGTTTGACTCATTGCCTTTCTCCTTGAAATCCAACAGTGCTCCCTCTTCTTATCTTCATTTTTGCTCCATTTTAGATTCCATTTGCTACTGGAATTTGAGAAAGACTTTACTGCCCTTCTTTGTTTTTGTGTCTCTCCACCATCATGACAATGTTAACTAACTCCTCTATCTCTACATAATGTTGCAACTCAACTACATCAGCAATTTTCCTATTCAATCCACCCATGAACCGAGCCATTTTCACCTCTTCCTCCTCTTCTATGTTAGCTTTAATCAAAAGTATCTCCATCTCTTTATGATAATCTTTTATTGTTTTAGTTCCTTATGTGAGTCTACGTAATTGCTAGTGCAACTCTCTATAGTAATAAGGTGGCACAAACCTCTTCTTCATCACTCTTTTCATCTCTTCCTAAGTGGATATAGGTGATTCCCTATTCCTCCTCCTATTCTTTACCAATTCATCCTACCAAACTAGTGCATAATTAGAGAATTCCACAGCTTTTAATGTAGGACCCCGAATTTTTCTTGGAAGTTAGAATTATTAAATGAAATTAAATGAGAAATTGTTGGTGATTATTCATGTGCAAAGAAAAGAAAAA
>JANZLH020000409.1:667787-677918 GCA_026770325.2 Erythroxylum fimbriatum
GAGCTATCGAAAAGGAAAAATCGCAATATACTTGATTTTAAATATTTTGTCATTATAATTAGGGTGCATAAATTAAATATAATTATTTAAAATATACTTAAAATTTGCTATAAAACAAATTTTTAACAAATTTTTATTTCTTAACATTTTTAACAAACCAACCACTATCAATGGTAATAGTAATCATTCCTTCATCTTAACCAACCACCATAATTATAATGATTATATCCATTCCTATTCTTCACTATATTCATTCCTTTCCCATTCCCATTACCCTCTATGAACCAAGCGCCCTACTCTATTTGCTACTCGTTTTAGGTTTTCAACAATTTCATTACCAAAATTTGCGAAAATATTGATTATATCTCATATGTTGCTCACTCTAAGTATTATGTATGTTATGATTTGCACCTTTCTAGACATTACCATATGATCAATTTAGTTAGTCCATATAAGGGTAAAAAACACTGGACAGACTATTAAATAGATTTTGAGATATTTGAGGATACTAGTAACATTTGTTTAGAATTTGGTAGAAATAAGGAAGATGTAGTTGGTTATGTTGTTGGGATTATGTAAGTAATCTTGATAAAATAAGATCATTACTAGTTATATGTTTGCCTTTGGTGTGCTGTTGGAAAACTTCTTTATAGTCTAAAGTGGTATTATCCAGCATAGAAGTCTAGTGAAGAAGTTTGTTCAAATTTGCATGTTAATGTTGTCCACAATTTTTGAGAGAATCAATACATTCTTTCCTTCTCTTTTTTGAGCGCTTCTCTTATCTTTTGTAAGTTGTGAGAGATGCATATATATTGTGTAAAAATAAGATTTTAGCCACACAAAAAAAAACAATATTACCAAAAATATAAAAACTAAATTTTCCATTTCTTTGAGCACGAGGTTGAAAGTTTATATATCCTGCCTCATCCTTCCCTCTTCCTGTCATATTCTTTCGCAGAATTCTCCCCGACAACCAAAATTTGCCTGACCCCTCCGACCAAAGCGTAATGTCTCCTCCTTTACTACAAAACACTGTATTCACAATATCCACAACCTTCCCTTTTCAATATTCATTACTTTCTAAGAGATTCCAACTCTAAATTCTTGAAAAATCTAACCAAACGTTAACAGTTGAATCAGTCTAGGTGGCCTTTGAATTTTGATAGGCAATGCTACTGTAGGACTCGATGCTACATATTTGGGCCCCAGTTCTAAACTTTAACGGCCCATGGACATGAAAAGTCAAAGGACAAGTGTGACGACTGACGGGGAATATCCGAATACGAAAACAGCGCGACAATAACGACATAAACCAATCGATGTTCGTTGAGCATTTGATTGTAGCACTAGCACCTCACTGCCTCAAACCACCGGCCATTTCTTTTCTCCAAGTTAAAAAATATAAATGGCGATTCTTTCTATTCCATTTTCTCTCCCAGACCTCAATGTTCGGCGATTCAACAGGTGAGCCTTTCCAATTTCTATCCACGAAAATTTCGAATCTTTTACTCGTCTCTTAAGATTTTGAAACTCCCAGTCCAGAAATTTCCGATTATTACATTCTTGTCTGAAATCCTGGATATACAGATCCTCTGGTATGGCATTTGCTAGTGCGAGCAAAGAAAGAGTTACTGTTGGTGTCCGAGTCACCGAAGGTGAAGGTAACTTGCCAAAGGTCGTACTTTCGTCTCCTCACGGTAGGTAAGTGTGTATATGTATGTATGTATGTATGTGTAGACTGATAGATACAGAGGGTGAGGTTTTACTTTGTTGTGTAAAGTTATGAATTGACTGTATCGAGTTTTACTTACAAGTGAGGCGGAGATTTACTTGTTTGGAGGTTGCGTGACGTCTTGGAAAGTTGCTGGTGGAAAAGACCTCCTTTTTGTTAGGCCAGATGCTGTTTTCAACAAGAAAAAGCCCATCAGGTTTTAGAATTTTTATAAGATTTATCTTTTCTCTTCTGTTTGGTTGTTAAGGATGATACTGATAATCCCTTCACGTGGATAGTGGAGGTATTCCCCATTGTTTCCCACAGTTTGGACCTGGCCCTATTCAACAGGTATGGCAAATGACTCATCTTTTAGTGTTCGTTCTTGTGTTTTTGTTTGTCTCGGGGTGTTAATGATGGTTCATTTTGGGTGATTCTGATGCTGAGCTTTCAGTCAATTTTGTTGATATAATTTGTGGCTTCTCTGAGGTTTAACTTTTACTTCTTTAGATTTAGATAGGGTTTTGGTTTACGTTAGTGAAAGCCCTGTCAGTCATATATGAACAGTTTCTGTTATTTGAATGAAGGTACTACTACTCTAATTACATTGTGCTTATCACGTTGAAAATTTTGTTTATACAAAACAGCATGGATTTGCAAGGAATATGGATTGGTCAGTTGCTGATTCTGAAAATGTTGATGGAAACCCTGTTGTGACTCTTGAGCTCAAGGATGGTCCTTATAGTCGTACCATGTGGAACTTCAGTTTTCAAGCTCTATACAAGGTAATCCATCACTTCCATAATGGTTTAGCAACTCTGGAGGTGACTTTCAAGTGATCTTGATGTGTAATTTATGGACTAAATTACAGCATATTCATCCATTTTCATTTTCTTTCTTCATATGTTCCTCTTTCAGGTTACTCTTGATGCAAAGAGCATCTCTACAGAACTAAGGATTACAAACACAGATAGCAAGCCATTTTCATTTACCACTGCTCTCCACACATACTTTCATGTGCGTTCGTTCCCTTGAAAAAAGTTGTACTAAATAATTCGTTCATGCATCTTACATGAAAATAACCTGCGGTTGTTCATAAAATTTAGATAGTTATGTCTTACATGGTCTAGATAGAAATTGAATCTGGTAAACTACAATTGTGATCATGCAGGCTTCAGTGGCTTTCGTATCTGTAAGAGGTTTGAAAGGTTGCAAAACTCTGAACAAAGATCCAGATCCTACCAACCCACTGGAGGGTAAGGAGGAAAGGTAAGTGACCTTTATCTCTCAGAACACACGTCTTCAAGTAGGGAATGCACGGTGTATTATTTGAATTATAGATCTTTTAGTAATTGGAAAAGAATCGTGCTTTCCATTCTGAGAGACGAATAATCTAGTAACAAGTATTGATGAAAGACAAAAACCACAAGATATTGTTGTTCATAGCTTCTTGTCACTCAGAATTTTTTTTAGTATTGAAAATTGATGAAGATATCATAACGTTTTATTTGACCTCCATCTCATTTGTAAGCCAAAAATAACTACTCAGTCTATCATCAAAATTTGGAGATTGAAACTCAAACTAATAAGGGTCACAGCTTAACATGTTATTTCCAAGTCAAAAAACCTTTTGCCTTGTGATTTAGAGTTTGTGTAAATGTTCTGAAAATAGCAACAGCTTACTCATAAGCTGGAAACTTGACTATATTTTGCAAAGATATATGCTAACACTTTCTAACTGTTGTGTTAACGACCCAGGGACGTGATCACCTTCCCAGGCTTTGTAGATTGTGTTTATCTTGATGCCCCCAATGAGTTGATACTTGATAATGGCTTGGGGGACGTCATAACAATCAAGAATACAAAGTAATTTCATTTGAACCACTTTTGATGTTTTTCCTAGATTTGGCTGATAATTCCGTCAATGTTGGTGATCGATAATCTTTACCCTTGCAGTTGGTCAGATGCTGTACTGTGGAACCCAAATCTTCAAATGGAAGCTTCTTACAAAGATTTTGTTTGTGTTGAAAATGCCAAGGTATTTAAATATTCAATCTATATGTTTAACTTGTTTATATTTCTTAGGGCCTGCTTTGTGTATTCTTGATTCTTGTGTATTATTATGCGGAGATTACTAATGATAATTCAATCAACTAAATTGTTTTGTTGAACTTGCTCTAGTATCTAGAAAATCTGTAATATTCAACTTCCTTCAGTTTGCAGCTTCCTGTCAAATATTTGTCACTGGTCATACTTTTAACAACTTGATTGTGTGTTTTCCATGCCTGCGACAGATTGGAAAAGTCCAGCTACAGCCTGAGCAATCCTGGACAGCTACGCAGCATCTTAAAATTGCCTGAATTGTAGTACTTAGTACATGTAGATATAAAGAGATCAAAATAATTCTCTTTTGCCTTAATTTACGCTTTCACGTTGTAGAGATTACCAGTATATAACGAATCACTCTGCGGCTTTATTTGTATTTGAAACATCCGATGGTCATAAATAAGTTGAATTGTCAGTTCAGATTTTACCCTTTTTAGTGTGAAGAAAGTTTGAGATACATGGCCTAAATCTTCATGCTTTTATCCCCTCCAGTATATCTGAAATCATTAATCATTATCAACGAATGTAATGAAGCTTGATGAAGAAAACCTTGAGTTCAGGTGTATAAGATGACCACAGGATTCTAATCCAGACAAGGACTAGGCGAAGAGTAAGAATAGCCTGCCCAATACTCATTGGATGAAAACGCTGAAAGTTAAACCTCGTCACAAATGAATTCAAACAACAAAGATCACATATTAAAACAAAACCAAATACTACCAAGTGAAAGCCATTAAAATTGCAATTCTGGAAGTTGAAAGGCAAAAGAAAAGAAGAAAGTGAATTTACAGTTGTAGGACCGTTCAGAAGTAGTTCATTTGATGGCTCGTCAAGTAAATCTCTCGTATTGCTTTCCATCATGAAACCAACATTGAGATGATGCAAACCAAAAGTATGATGGAAATAACAGCCCACAACCAGTACAACCATGCCTTCTTCTTCTTATTCATCTGGTTGACATAGTAAATACTATTTGTTCCACCAGAGATGAAGTTACCTGCATTGGCTACATTATCTTCAATATCATCAATCTTCTCGCCTTGTGTCTCCACAAGAACAGCCATGTCAAGAAAGACCTGATGCAGCTTTTGCAAGCTTCTTTGTATGTCCATCACCGCCTCATGCCTCTCTTTGCTTTTAGAATCCACCTCCTTTTTCACTGTCAAAGTCTGAATTCCCCCACCTCCAGAAATCATCTTTTCGATCATATCCTCACTCGGCTCTTCTCCGGTCACATTGTAATACCTTCTTTTCAGATCATTTCTAAAATCAGTCACAATCTTCTCTCTCAAAACCTGGAATTCATTCATCAACTCTCTAAGTTTAACTCTCATGCCACTTGTGACTGATGTTCTTGTTCTGTCAATATGACTCCCTTCCCTATACAATTCAGAGATTTTGCGATTGGAGATATTGGATCGGTCAAGCGATTCTAGCCTTGCCTTGACAACCCTGGCCTTTCTGAGGACTGCGACTATGTCTGATTCTATTTGGTCTCTCAACCCACGTAGTACTTTAGCACTGTGAACAGACTTGGTCTCTTCATTAAGTGTTTGAAGATTAAACAAGAGATTGGTGATTTCTTCCATTTCAAGCGTGATCCCGTTGGCTTCTTGGAAGAACTGTTCGAGGTTTGGAGAGTCGGTGGGGTTGAGTCTGCCGGATTCAACGTCCAGTTCCATTTCAAGATCCTTCTGGGCTTGTTTCTTTAATTCCACATAACTTAAGAATGATTGTGTCATAAGATCATTCATCTTTGCAAAAGTTCTGCAAATTCCACCTGCCAGAAATGAAATGATGGTAACCAACTTAGGAAAAACTGAACTTGATATCGATCAGAAACAAAGCATGAATCTTAAAAAGCCAATGAAACTGTAAAAGAGAATGAGAAGTACCCACAAAAGAGATTCAAGATTTTGATCAACTATACTCAAGATGCTTGAGGTTGTCTACGCTACGGTCCCCTGTTGGAAAGAATGCATAATCATTCACGTAGTTACAAAACAATCACTTTAAGATACAGAAGTAACTCTACAAGAATACTAAATTAAAAGGAACAATATGAAAGAGTTCGTTCTTTGAAGTTGGGTGTTGGATATAGGAAAGGAGTTCCGAAAACCTACAAGAAACCATGAAAATGGAAGAGGAAAACAGAAGATGGGTACAGTTCTCTATTAAGTTAAAACCTTGGAGTACGCAATGTGCCTTCCTTTTCCGCAAGAGAACCTGTCGAGAAGCCTCTGATCCTCTCTTTCAGTCTCTGGCTTTCGAACGTGAGAAAAAATGTAAGACAAAAGAATATGTTATGTAGTTATAGGAGTTGTGAAACACTTGCAGATCAGAAACCGAACCGACTAGTTGAGGTCAGTTACGGCCTTTATCATCGTTTGAATTCGAATATTTTCAGAATTATATTACGTAGCCGTTACATAGTCTCCCCAATGGTAATAGGTTCCATAGATGACGAGCTCCAGTATATATGATTTAACGGAGTCTGAATTCTCCGTTCAATATTATGGTGTCTTGGTCATTTCTCTCTAGGAAAAATTATATTTTCACTCCTTCAATTTAATTTAGTCTGCAATTTTTAAAATTTATAATTCAAATTTTGAACTTTGTTAATCAATTTATGTCAAAATTTTATTCTAATATATTTAGAAAAAAAATCACATATACAGCATCAATAAAATTTTAACTAGACGGTAAAATATAACTTTCGTAACTATTAAGAATATTAACGAAAGTCTTTGCATAGAACAGTTGAGATTTTATCCTTTTGATTTAGTATAAATGAGAGAGTAAAGTTGAATCATTATAGCATTTTGTTACATTAATCCATGGGTTAGTGCCTAATAGTGCAAGCGGTGGGTTGAACTTCATGAACGAGACAGAGTAATGCAGTGGGGAAGGCAAGCATTTTGAAGCATAATTATTTTATCTTCCATAAACAGATAATGTCATATGTGCCCGAAATATGTACAGATATATAAAGAAGAAGACTTTAAAATACATTTCAGTGTGACAGTGTACAAAAACTTTTGTGCATCGGGACAGCATGAATGCACTACAAATTTGAAGCAATCATATAATTTTATAGTCATGCAAGCAATATTTCACATGGATTTTTTATGTCGGGCAGCTCAGTAAATTTGTTCTTTAACAAGTACTCACATATTTGTTTAAATATTTTCATACTTTAGCCTATAAAATTGACTACTTCTTTAATAAAAAAAATATATAACATATACTAGTCTTTTTACGTTTTATTAATGTCCAGTTTTAATAAAACAATAACTAGGAATAATTTAAGGATAATACATAAATATAATATGAATCTCATAATTATAATCTTAGTATAATTTTATTTGTAATGTATAACTTTATCTTATACGTCAAAAAATATACAAAATAAAAATATCTTTAAATTATTTTATCACTAAAATACAACTAATCTATTAGATATGGGACATAAACTAACAGGGAGACTAGTAGTATGAAAGATATCAAAGAATGTTTATTTTCTGATGAACTCCTTGAAAAAATAATTACATGGTAGGTTTAGTGAAGGTAAATCTGAAAGTTTAGTTGTCTGAGGAAAAATCAGCGAAACGAGTTTTAAAACTTTAAAATGACGACCTTAGTCAAAATCTAAAAATATGAATTTTATTTATAGCTATAGTAAGAAAATAAGGCACATTAATGCTATTTATTATAACTTAAAGGATAGAAATAAAAGTGATGAGAAAAGGAATCTTCATAAGATATTCTCTTAATTAACGACAAAGACAATGTTAAGATTTTATCATTATTCAAATTTAGATATTACTGATGATTAAAAAACTTATCCCGTTCGGCTTTTTTAATTGTAGAATTCTTAAATTGTCTAATTTTTTTTTAATTTTTAACTTTTCAATTCGATTTATTTTAATAATTCGTATTGTTAAATATTGATTAGTTTATTAATTAATCAGTCAATTTTTGTAAAATAATAGCTTCTTATAAACTAAAATAAATCAATTAAGATCTCTTTTTTCAATTAAACTTCAGAAGGATGATCTCTTTTAATCATATTTTAAATTTTTTATTTTATTTAATCTTTAGCTAATTTTATTATAATATTGGTTGAATCTTTTAAATCTTAAATCTCTTTTCTTACCATTTTAACTTTGGGTTCACATACTAAATTGGTTTTCTACTTATGAAAATGTCAATAATAGGGTTATATTAATGGAGAATAACAAATCTTATCCAATTCTTGGTACGAGAACAATCTAATTTGGTGTGAGAACAATCTAAATTAAGACGCATGATGTGTAGTAAGAGCTTTAACAAATATTTGACATATTTTAAATTTAAAAAGAAATTTAATTTTATTAAGTACATTCAATCTAAACAGGTACATTTATATATACAAGTAGAGGTTAAAATCTAAAATTCACAAAAAGGTGTTATGGTCGAGATCAAAGCCAAGAAGGTTGGTACTTTTATATTTTCTTGATGGAACTATTACTATAGGTACTGTTTTAGTGACTACATTTTCTTTTTCGAATTCTAACATCACCAAGTTACAACATGTAAGATGGGGATACATAATGAAAAAGTTATGATAATACTGAGTAAAAGAGGGTTAATAGGCAACCAAAGTATAACAAAGTTAGCATTGTGTATTTAGAAAATGTAAGAGTCCACTTTGGTTCATTCACTTACAAAAGCAAAAGTGCTCTTATCTATGTTCATTCAAGCTTTTAAAGAGTCCCTGAAACTTCTTTGAGAGGTGGAGCTAATACGTTCTTATATATTCATTGATGACTATTGTAAGCAGGGACGTAGCCAGCCAATGCATATAGGGGGCTCAAAACAATTTTTTTTAAAATTTTGGGGGGCCCAAATCTCAAAAATTATATTTTTATATAGAAAAAAATTAAAAATAAAAAAAAATTAACTTTTTTTAAAATTTTGGCGGGCCCAGTACCCCACTGGGCCAAGGGTAGCTACCTCTCTGATTGTAAGAAGGTACGATTCTACTTTCTCAAACATAAGAGTTATGTCTTTATTATACTTAAGTAATAGAAAGTTCTAATTGAGAATTAAACCAAAAAAGTTAAATAGCATAAGACAAATAATAGTTTGGAATTTTATATAGGATACTTTATTGAATTATGTAAAAGTTATGGTATAACTATACAACTGCATTATTGTAACAACACCTCAATATAATGGTGTCGTAGAGCACATGTTATTTGGTAAATTGCACTGCTTGCATATCTTTTGATTTTCAGACTCCTGAAGATTAATTATGATTTGATAAACATGCTAGCTACTCTAATTCATGTGTACTTAGTTGTCATATAATGATGGTAAATTAGATTAGATAATTAAAAAACTGTATATTTCTTGGGTATAGAAGGATATACGTTTTGATGTTCTAATCTAAAATTAAAAACTTACAATTAGTGAGAATGTTGTATTTGATAAATTTTCTATATTTCACCGCAAAAAAAGAGTTTGTTTCTTCCTTTAATATAGATCAAGAGAGCGAATCAAAGAAGGTGGAGATAAAGAGCATTCAATCATATTCTCCACTACAATCTCATTTTGAATATGATCAAATCTAAGTTGTTAGTTACAAAGATGACGAGGTAGAGGAAGATAAAAATTCATCATAAGAGTAGCCATGTAACATAACTAAGCATAGATAAATGAGAGAAATTAGGATACCACAAATACTTCATATATCAATATAGTGACCTATGCATTATTAGTGGTGTAAGAAACATATAATATTCGAGAAAATTCTACATGCTCTAAAACTATTTCTTTTAATGATTTTAATAAGTGATTTGTAACTATGCATGAGGAGGTTGAGTCCCTTTAGAAAATGGGATTTAGAACAAATAGATCTTAAGAAGAAAGTTGGCATTCCAATAATAGAACAAGCAAGGTGTAAAAAGGGTACAATAAAACAGGAAGTTGACTTCAATAATATGCTTTCTTATGTATTAAAACATAATTCTATTATGTCTTAGAATTAGACATAAAACCTCTGTTTTGAAACCCGGACCAGATCGGCTGGTTAGACCGGTGACCGGTCAGTTATTCGGTCCAGGTAACCTATAAAAATTAGTCTTTAATTGAACCAGTGCGAACCGGTAAGAACAGGTCAATTGACCGGTTAAGCCGGGACTGGTCAAACCGGTTGGCCACTGGTTCAATGAATTTTTTTATTTTTTATTTTGCTTTTTTCTTTCATGTGTTTTTTAATTCTTTCAAAAGTAAAACTCACATTTTCTCCAGAAATCTAACAGAAGTATAGA
>JANZLH020000409.1:742481-754734 GCA_026770325.2 Erythroxylum fimbriatum
ATTAAATTCCTTAACTCATTTATTTCATGCCAACTAACTTCATTTAATGTCATATATTAATTAATGCTAACTTATTTTACTTAATTTATCTAATCATGCTTAATAATAATAAATTTTTTTTTGGGGCTAACAGTTATACATTTTTCGTAGAGGAATCTGTTGGGTGCTTAATAAGCCAAAATAATAAAGCAGGTCATAAGCAAGCTATTTAGTACTTAAGTAGAATTTTGACTCCAACATAAAAGAAGTAAATCACTATTATGAAATTATATTTGGCATTGTATTTTGCTTGCTTAAAATTAAGACATTATTTGCTTCAAAATCAGGTTTATGTGATTTTGCTAACCGATTTGATAAAATATATGTTGAACAAACCAATTATTTTGGGAAATATTAGAAAATGGGTCATCATGCTTATAGATCTTAACTTAGTTTATTATCCTCATTATTTAATAAAGGGTCAACATTGGTTGATTTCCTAGTAAGCCACCAAATGATAGAAATTGGATTTAAAGCGTTTAGTGTTTAAATGTGAAAGCAAATCTTAGGAATTGAAATTTAATGGTCTTATCACATAAAAACCAGTTGGTGTTGGAATAGTCATTACTTCACCAAATAAAACAAAAACTCTTATTTCTCTCAAGATAGACTTCTCACGTACTAATAATCAGACTGGGTATGAGGGCTTAATAATAGGATTAAAACTTCTAGTAGATTTTGGAGCCAAAGAAGTCCTCATTATGAGAGATTCTCAGCTGGTATTATGACACGTAGCAGGAGAATATAGGTGATTTGATGAGGTAAAATTAAAAAAAATCCTTGAAAAAAGAATTAGGAGGTGAATGAACTTTCTCAAATTGCCTCTAGATTAAGTATGTCTAATGAGTTGGTTCATAAATGTGTTGTATAACCAAAATCTCATCTGTCTATCTATAAAGGGGGGATTTCTTTAGAAGTTTTTAAAATCAATAATTAATTAGTTTAGGATTGAAGGGAAGAAGTAAAAAACTTTTTGATGTACTCCAATTAAAAGTTACCTTATAAAGTTAAGATGTCCTGAGATGTTTGAGGCATTAACAGTAATGAAGCAAGTTCATAAAGGGGTATGTAGGGCTCATCAAAGTAGAATTAAGATGAGTTAACTTATTAAGCGTCATGTTTACAAATAACCTTCAATATTAAAGGATTATATATCCTGAGCAAAAAAAGTGCCAACAATGTTAGAAGTATGGAAAAATACAACAAATACTAGCTTTTAAGTTAAACTATATCATTAAGCCATGATTGTTTAGGGGTTGGGACATTGATCTTATTGGAAAAATATACATGTCTTCCGTTAAAAGTCAAATTTTTATTTTGTTTGCAATGAACTATTTCACTAAATGGGTGATGGTTCAACCTATGAAAAAGGTTAAACAATCTGACATAGTAAAGTTCATTTAATTATTCATTAATTTTGAATTTCACACGCAATAATAAGTGACTAAGGGACTACGTTTACTAGTTAGAAAGTTAAAGATTTTACCAAAGATTATGGCATACAATTATTGAATTTTACTTCTTACTACTCTCAGGTTAATGGACAAGCTGAGGCATCAAAGTAGTTATTAAAATCTTAGAGAAGATGTTAGAGGAGAGTCCTAGATATTGGCATAGGATTTTGTCTGAAACTTTATGGGCATATCAGACTTTTAAACGCATTGTTATAGGGGTCAGTCGATTTACTTTAACCTACGGTTATGATGATGTTCTCCCTATGGAAGTAATAATCCCATTTTAAGAGTGGCTAAACAAAATTCTTTAAAGATATGCAAGTATTATGTTGTGATGATGATGGAATTAGAGGGTTTAAATAAAGTCTATCTTCAAGCTTTAAATAATATACAAAAGGAAAAGGTGGAGAAGTTTTAAAATAAAAGAGTTTATAAATAGGAATTCATGAAGGTGATTTTGAGTGGAAGGTGATTTTGCCATCTGGAATTAAAGACAGAGAATAGGAAAAATAGTCTCCTAATTAGGAAGTTCCATTCAGAATTTATAGGTTTTGGAAAGTAAAGCCTATTGGCTATCTAGCCTGGAAGGAAAACCTTATAAACATTTTTTAATTGAAAATATTTGAATTACTATATAACTTCTTTGTGGGAGAGATAAGGTATAAAGTAATAAGAATAAAATTCTTTAAAACAAAAACCAAAATAATTATTCAATTGGTGATTGATCTGAGGGAAATAGAATTGAAAAATAGGCCAACTTATAGGCCAGTAAATTGTTTATTAAGGAGATGAAAATTCAAATTTAATATAGGTTGAAAAAAACAAAATTTACACTATTGTTTAATACATAAATAGCATATTAGACTTATTGCTTCTAGATGCCGACTTCTTCCTTTTGCAACATCAGTGAATTTTCTAGCTCTTTAGTCATCTACTTGACCTTGTTAAACTCCTAATTAAATTGTTTACTGTCTTGTTTTATAGACTCTTATCATGCTTGATAGTTATATTCTCTAAAGAGTCGAATTCTTTCTTTAGCCCTTGAATCCATGCTAAAAGGAATTCACCTATTTACTTCTTTTGCTTTATATTTTCTCAATGCTTTTGGGAAATGTTTAGTTTCTTCAAGTAGATAAATTGGTTATAGTAAGATTTCTTAAAGGAAGAGAATGCTTTTAAATTTTTGTTTAGGAGTCCTCAAATAGCAGTGAACTGGGTCACAGAGCTGATATAGGACAACATGCCAAGAAAGGAGCTATGTTAAATTTTAGTCAGAAATTGGAGCTTTTCTGCTTCTTGAGCTTAAGGGATTATTTGACTATGGTCAGCTCCAAAAGAGGTATCATGCGAAACATATAAGAAGCTTAGATCAAAGGCTTCTTCAAAGTTATTGTTACTATCTAAACATCTCCTACCTACAGGATATAAACTAATTTGTCAAAATTTTAGGGAATTTTAATAAATATAAAGGGAATTATTATTTTACCTCTATTGAAATAACTTATGTGTTCTTCGACTTAGGGTAACTTCTAATATTCACAAATTATAGTTCATGAGAGAAGGTAGATGGTGGTAGATCTAATGTCTGGTCATCTGTGAAAGAAAATTGAAAGTATAAATTTGTGTTAAGAATAAAAAAGTAAGACAAAAATGAGGTATCGTCACTAATATCTTTCACAAACTTCTCGAGGGTGGAAGAAGTCTCATCAATGGGGGCGGTTTCTTTAGTAATGGGCTTAGTGACTGCAATTTGTTTAATCATCTTAATGAAGGGGGGGTCAACTTTTTGGAAGATTTCTTCGAGATTAGTATTTTGGCTTTCTTGGAGCTCGAGATGGAGACTTCTCTTTGAATTTCCTCTTAATGGTAGAGTTCGTAATTATGTTTACTTCTTTTAAGGAAGAGGTCTTTTCCTCTTCTTTGCCTTCAACATCTAGAATTTTGAAATATGAAGCTAAAAGTCGATTATAAAGATTGATTAAATGATCTATAAAAGACCAAGACAAGAAGTACTATCTTTGAGTCTTGCTAGATCTAAGTAAGGAACCAACTATTGGCAGTTCTTTTGCTATTAGAGATTGTAGGCTTCTAAGTCGACAACATTCGCCACAAAAATCTTATACTTTAAAGTAAGATAATGCTAAAAATTTCACACATAAATTTATCATTAATGGCATTAGCTTCGAAGGGGACTCCCACTAGATAGTCCATAAGGTGGATAATAGGAAGAATTCATAAAGACAGGCTAAGCTATCGGCTTCAGAAATAAGGTTGTTATGTTTTAAAGCCTAAAACTGTAATAAAAGGGTTAGGTTTAAGAGCCTTGTCACTACGCACTACATAAACTATCATATTAGTGTAAGAAAGGAAGAGTTGTTGATAAATAATTAAGTAAAAAGAAGTAGAAGGCTGAAAATTTTCAACTAATAGGGTATTTCAAAGGAATTCTTGAAAAGGTTAAGTTCGTCCATCGATTTGGATTTTAAAGACAACGGTATATTAAGAATATCCTTGACAGGTTTACAACACAGGCTCTTTGAAAGATAAAGGCTAAGAAAATTACGGAATCTAGAGAACTACACACTTAAATTAAGCTTATGAAGAGGGAGATCGGACAAATAACTTCCTAAATTCTTGTAAAGGAATAGTAGAAAAATACAATCCGTAGCAAAACAATGTACTCGAGGCTACTATTCTATAAAAAAGGAGGAATTTTAGACTCATTTTATTGTTTACTGGGCAAAGGACAAATTGATTTAACAAGACCTAAATAAACTTAGTATGCTCTTCTTCAAAGATAAGATTCCTAAAAGAAATATAACTATTGATCAGACCAAAGTAAGAAAAACATTTGAAGGCATTAGGATTTAAACCAGAAGTGTCATCAAATAAACAAATAAAATGATCTCCAATAATGGACAAACTAGTTAAAAAGAAAACATCTTTAAGGGACGTAGAGGCATAGCCAAAAAGGAAAACAAAAAGAATGTCAAGATAATAGATATCAAATTGGGTTGAGTGGGTTCCTAGCTAAAGTTATTAATTAAAGAAGTCTTTATCTCTTCCAAGTATAATGGTAAAAGATGTACAGTTTATCTACCTATTTGACCTATTGTTTCACATTCTTTGGTTATGGTTTCAAGGGTTTCGAGGATTGTGATAAGGGAAATTCTAGTAAGAAGTTTGATCCTAGATACAAGAGAGACGATTGAGGAGATCCAGTAAATAGGGGACTTTAATAGTCAAAGGTAATCCTTAATCGTGATCAAAGTATGGAATTCCCTCTTAAATGCTAAAAAAATGAGATTTTGATGACAGAATTAAAAGAAAGTTTAGAAAGGGGTTTTAAGGTTTATAAGTTTCTTATCTTAACATAATAAAGTCTAGGAGAGGCTCAACAGGAGTGGAGACTACCTCGAGTCTTATAACCTGCATGGTAAAATATTTGAATAAAAGACAAGAAGAAATTAAAGGCTTATTTCTCTAGCATTCAACTTGGCGGAGTTAGTAGAGGATGAAGAAAATGCATGATATATGATAGCCGTAATATAGGGATAGTTTTACCGAGTTTTGTAGGAATTTACTACAAAGAGAAGGAAGAGAGCTTAGAATTATTAAAGAAGGTGGAGATTACTTGGAGTTTAAATTAGTAAAAGGTGAAGAACAAGGGGAATTTATAGCAAAATGAGCAAACTCTAGAGGAGCAGGTGGAATTTGAAATTCAAATAGAGCAAATCTTTTAACTTCTAAAACTAGCAAGGAGTTGAGAGTTTAAAACACAAATAAGTCTTGATATAATCATTGTTCCCAATTTTCCCTTTACAACAAGGATTCTTTTTAGCTAAGGGCTGTATTAAGGTTATCTTGGCAACATTTTCAAGCCTCTTCTTTTAGCCGGATTCTTTTAGGTTCCTGAACTAACCAAAACCACTTATCCATATTTAAAATTTTGATAAATGGTTGTGAGTCTTTTGTGGAAGTCTAGAAGGTCTTCAATACCATATATTTTGTTTATTCACCCAAGCATATACGATGGACAATTGTTGATAGCCTAAGTGGAACTCGGCTCATTTAGCCCAAAGATTAAAAGGACCAATTTCTAGGATTTCTAGAGGTCAACTAGGTTACCTAGAAAATGCTTGGGAACTAAAATTAGTAAAGAATTTTTGGAGTCGAGAGTCATAACGATTCAAAATATAAGGAATGTGTAGAAGGCAATTAATTAGGACATGACCCAAAATTGAAAGATAGTTAGAATTTGAGTAGTTACAGGAAAACTACTTGAGGTGATTGAAGTTGAGGAAGTTATATAAACACATTAGCATGAAAAAAGAAGAAGGAGGATATCAAACAAAACACAAACACAAACAAGAAAAGAAAACACTATCATGAATATCAGATAAAACACAAAACTCAAACAAGAAAAAAAGAACATTATCATTGTCTCAATTTTCCTTCGCACCTTGTATAAATCATTTACTTAAATCCATTTATCTTTTTTACTTAAATTTTATTACAATACTAGTAACTTAAGAATTCTAATCTCTAAGTTTTTCAAAACCCACTTATATTGTTGATAACAAGTTAAGCATAACTTTTTGGAGAATTCATCCTAGCACACTTGAATTCTAGGTTGATCGTAAAAGTGATCAACATAATCCATTTCTCCTATAAGGCTTCTTTGTTTGTTAATGTTCTTTATATCCTTTTTATTGGCAAAATTTTGTTTATGGTTTTGATAAAATTGATGCCTAAACCTCTTTCATCTATAAGAAAACAAATATCATCTCATTTAACTTTAGCATGTTAAAATCCTTTAAGAGATCACCAAACCTCAAGAAACATCTAAGCATCTTCTTTAAACTTTTGATTAATTTCTTAGAAAATACCATATGTGAGAACTAATAAATATGAAAGATATTAAGGGCATATTTCATTAGCTAGACTCTTCCTACAAAAGAGAGTCTTTTATTACACCATTTATTAATTCTCCTTTGAAGTATTTCAATCAATAGGGTGAAGTCTCTATAAGTAGGTTCTTTTATAGTGATTGGAATGTCTAGATAAATGAATGGGGTTTTCTTAACATAGAAATAGGTTAAATTAGAGAGCCAAGTAGATAAGCGTTTAACTATTTCTAGTATGTAAATCTATATAGACCTGATAACTCCTGGAGTGTTCTAGTTATTTTCATTAAAGCAGTTATTAAGTTGGGATCAGCCTCAGAAAGGAGCAAATCATTAGCAAAGAATAAGTTGAAAGTTTTCAACCTTTTTTTTTCTTATTTTGATATTTAAATCTCCTTTCTTGTTTAATAACATGACTAACAAGCCCATTGATTATCTCAGTGCACAAGGTAAATAAATTAAGAGAGATTGGATCACCTTGCCTGAGACCTCGACCACTTATGATTAGCTTAGTTGACTCTACTAATAAATTATAAGATAGAGGTAATGCACAACTTAATCCAATTGATTAACTTTTGGGGAATGTCAAATGTTATTAAAGACAGTAAAATGTAACTCCAATTAATAGAGTCAAAATCTTTGTAGAATTCTATCTTGATTGCACATCTTTTTATTAAAATTTTTCCCTGTAATTCTTAAAAAGCTCCTGTGTTGGTATAATATTATCCCTAATTTGCTCCTTTTAATGAAAGCATCTTGTGATTTTTTGATGAGAGGTTCTATAGCTACATTGAGTCTTGATGTTAAAAGCTTTACAATGATTTTATAAATTGTGTTACAATAAGAAATATGCTTATAATTCAAAAGAGGAACTTGGATTTGCTATCTTTGGAACTAGATTAATGAATTTCTTATTAATTTCTTTCAACATCTTTCCTTGCTTGAAATATTTAAGGATTGCATCAATAACTATATGCTTGGTGTGAGTCTATGTCTTTTGGGGGGGGGGGGGGAATGAAAAAATTCTATCTAATCTAAATTCTTTTGTATTATTAAGTTCAAAAATGGCTTTTCCAACATATACTTCACTAAATGGTTTGAGAAAGCTTAGAGAAACATCCTTAGAAATTTTCATATATGTGAATAATTTAAGGGTTGTATAGAAGAACTATTATTAAAGGAAAAACAAAAAGTGTTAAAATAGTACTTATATGTTTCCTATAGCAATTCAGTTTAAGAATATGTCAATTATCCATCTTTTATTGGAAATGCTACAATTATGTTAATATTCCTTTTTTTTATAAGAGTGATTTATGAAATAAACTAATGTTCTTACCACCCTTTTTCATCCACCGAACTCTCGATCTCTACCTTACAATTAAGAATTGATCTATAGGGCTCGAGTGTAACTATTCAAAGCAATCCTTTCCTTGATTAGCTTAGGTTCATTATTAAGTGCCTAGAACAAGTTGCTCTGAGCCTAAATCATTTTGTTTTTTTTTGTTTCAATAAATGCTTGTTGTGTATTGCTATGGCTACTGTGATTCAGTGTCTTAAGTTCTTACTTGACCATTTTTATCATACAAATGAAAGATTTGAATCCCTAGAAGTAAGCGCTTAACCTTTTAGAGAGAGCTTCATTAAATCCTTTAGTCTCTGTTAAGAAATTGTTGAAGTGAAAAGGAGTTTTCCTCTTATAACTTAAATTCAGGTTATGAATTTCAATTACAGTATGGTTAGAGAAGAAGGGGCTATTAAAGAATGTCTTACTCTCTGAAAACTTGGTTAACCATTGTTCACTAACAAGAGTTTTATCCAACCTTTTTCTAATAAACCAACAACTATATTATTTGTTATTCTAAGATTTTATTCTCATTTCAGTAACTTCTATATGCTTGCATAATCCCTAAAGTCTTCATTATATAGTTTCTCAAACTTAAATGTCTTTTAGCTTTAGAATGATGGAGGGTGCTAATGAAGTCTTCAAAAATTAACCAGGGGGTATCCATATTAGGATGAATTTCCTTTAATTTATTCTATAAAAAGGAATCATTTTGAATGCATGGTTAAAAGAATATATAATGAATACTTGAAACTTGATTACAAACATAGATAACGAAGACTTGAAACCTGATCTTCTCCTGAAAATTTCTTAAAGAAAAATTGATAAATTGTTCAGTGATAGTGGAATGCAACACCTTTAATTTTTTATGATTATAAGCAACAATTGTTCACCTTTACAGTGAGCTTGATGTTTTGGAAAAACAAACTAGTTCTATTTCAAAAATTCTAACTTCTTGTAATTTTCTTCTTTCAGTTTAGTTTTTAAGAGCTCTAAAAAATAAGATTGATGTCTTGCAAGTAATCACACAATACTTGTTGTTTATTAAGGTTATTAATCCCTCTCATATTTTAGGAGATTATGAATATTAAGAAGGAGCTTTAGAGCCATTGCTTTATTTTTTTTCTTTTAGATTTTCTTCAATGGCAACTTTGAAATCTTTAACATGTATTGTGATCTCCTTTTTGATCAATTGCGATGCTTTCAAGATTAGAGATCTTATGATTAAAAGAGGGGGTCTATATCTATGATCACATCCATTTGACAAATTTTCAATTGTATATTAACTATAAAAGTTCCATTTCCCATATCTAACTCCAAATGCACCTCTTTTGGTCATTCTATAAGATCAATTCTTTCCTAGAGTTGCACTTGTGTTTATTTTATTGTAGTTCCATTAGGCTCTTCAACATTGTCAAAATTCTCTTGTGTAAGCTTGTCAAGTTGCATAAGTTCTTGAAAATCGTCTCTTTGAAACTTCATGGTAGTAGGTATCTATTTTTTCTCCTTACTTTCCAAGTTATGCCTTCATTGATAGGAATAATGATAAAGTCTTCCACCTGTCATCGTTTTCTCCTAGCCTTATGAGAGGAATTAACTTTGGAAAACTTGATTGACCTTAACAATTATAAAAATTATAACATAACTATTTCTCTTTATCCTAATTATTGCTTCATCCACACATAAGGGTCTGCCAACATAACTTACAAAATGGATTAACCCTTTAGTAAACTAGTATTCCAAGGGAACATTATGGATATTAATCCACAGCAGAATTCTTTTTTTTTTTTAATCCATCCATCTAAATGCTAGACTTCCATTTTTAAAGAAATAATGGCTTATTTTTATAATGTATTTTTGTTTTAATCCATCCATCTAAATGCTAGACTTCCATTTTTTAAGAAATAATGGCTTATTTTTATAATGTCATGGACCTACTTCCAAGACCTTTTGAGTGAAGAAATTTGATTCAAACTTAAAGAGAAAAATATTATCTTTATTGAAAAATAATTCCATCAGTCTCATCTTTCTCTAGTGATAAAGGTTCAGGAATTCATCAAATTGAACATCGAAAGTTTATCTATAAACAATCCTACAAAGGTCAAGCTCCATTTGAAAGATTATTTTTTAAGTATTTCCATTGAGGGAGAAATTATAGTGCTCTTTGCAGTGAGCGTAAATGGACAACATTGAAGCTTATCTAAAAGAGAAAATTGCCTAAGATCTAATTTGGTTTAGCCGGATTTTGCTGAGGTTGAACGTCGTTGTTTGGATCCATGATCTGTACGACTCTGGCTATGGAATACCTGCAAAACGATAAAGGCGGACCGGGAGTTGATTCCCGGGAGGCCCCTCCGACGCTCAAGTCAGTCTTTTTGCCTAGGTTTTGGTTGCTGAAAGTATAGAAAAGTAGGGTTGCAATCTCATACCTCAATCATGGTATAATAGTACCTTTTATATGCCGTGGATGCTAGGTTTACGTAGGTCTTTGTGTTTGCATGGGAGTCTAACTCTTGATGGGCCGAACGGGCCGTGGACGTGTGGAGATGGGCCTGGGCCTAGCACAGCCGACCTAACCATAATCCATGAATGCTTAGTGATTGGAGGTTCAACAAGCACTTGCTCTTTCTGGATTGGATGAGAAATATAGGTAAGGATTAGTTCGTATAAGAGCAAGCAAATAGCGGGCGAAGTAAAAGTATGTGGGCCTTTAAGGCTGGGGACATAACTAAAGCACACATGGGCCTAAGAAGAAGGAGGGGTTGAAGTTTTGAGGCTAGTAGAAGAAGGTAAGGTTTGGTTGAGAGCAGTAAATGGATTAAAGTCTTGGAACTAAGTTAGGAGCTTCGTTTGATTAAGATAGAAATTGACATTATGCAACTTAAAGAAAGATAGGGTTTAACATGATTGAAAATTTAAAGATAAAAAAAGATATTAAAAAAACTCTTGGTTCATAAGCGACTAGGTTCATATAAGTGAATGGTCTCAGAATAAAAAAAAGTGAAGAAGATAAGGAGGTGGAGAAGGTAAGAATTCCAAGCAGCTAAAAGAATAACCATTAAGCTTATAGTGGATTCTTGGTAGAAGTCGACACCAACAGCCAAGAAAAGTTAAGAAAACAGTACAATAGAATTGAAAGTTAAAGATTACTAATCAGGATTTAAAAGATTGGAACTAGCAATTAAAGAAGGAAACTAGGAATTCGTCATTGTGAAGCTTGCAATATAAAGAAAAGCAGCTCATTGTTATTTTATCATTGATTTTTGTTAAAAATAAAATAAAATATTTATTTAAACTACAAAATCTTAAATAATTTTATTTTTAAAAATAAATTGAGTTTTTAACAACTTTTTATATTTAAAAAATTGTGTAATTTTCTATTTTTAAAATATTTGTAGTTTAATAATAGTGATTGTATAATTTTGAACTATATCTATTAGTAAAATAATTTTCAAATTTATATTTTTATATTTAAATTTACTTTTACTTTTAATATTTTGCTATTTTTAAAAATTCTCCTTATCTAGTAATAGAATTATTAATTAATAAATAACTAGATAAGTTTGTTATAAATTCAAGTTAAGGAAATTACTTCATATTAGTTTAATAAATTGTGGAATATGAAAGAAATAAAAAATTAATGAAAAATAAAATTTAACTATTTTTTAAAAATAAATTTCAATGGAATAAGAAACTACAATCCTATCAAAGCATGGTAATTCAAGTAATATTATCATCATCATCAGCACCAATTTGCAATCCCGCTGAGGTGCAGAGTCTAGAGTGGTCGGATAATACACAACTTTACCTCTACTTAAAAGAGAAGTTGTTTTCGATAGATTCACATCCAACATGTCACGAAGATCTTACAAAATGGTAAATGAATGTGCAGACATATTTAATAAATAAAGTCAAATAAATAAATAAATCAAATAAACATAAAAGGAAAAACAACTAAATACAAAAATACAACAGAATACAAATAAATATTAAAGAGAAACAATACTCATAATATTAAAATAATTGACAAGAGTATTAAATACAACACAAAATAACGTACCTATATAATATGTCTAAGATTAGCAATAAACTTTAGGAGAAATGCATACCATAAGAGACTCGTACCGAACAAAAGATACGTACTTGAGTAATTCTGTTCAGGTCCATAAAATCATTGATTACACTACATATGAAACTAATTAAGCTATACACCCTAGGAGGTAAATATTATGCATTAAATGTGTAGCGCCCCCTCATCGTAGGGTACACAACGGGAACCCGAGGGTCGCTCCGAAGAGTATCCCACGATAACGGTGCACCACCAGAACGTATCTACTAATAATCCTCATGGCATCGCAATAATGTAAAAATCACAACATAAGAAACCAGTAAATTTAATATCATACTAACAATCTGATACAGTCATCCAAAAGCAGAATAGACAAGTCTATCAGTCCCCTAACCAAAACCAAAAAGGAAACTGATACAAACATCTATCCTAAGTCATCCAA